>JALXFT010003061.1:0-42796 GCA_023376895.1 Aspiorhynchus laticeps
CCGTAACACAAAGGCAAAGCAAGTAAAACAACTCCAGACTTTTAGCTGAATTGGTGCATTTAACACAAATTTTAGACTTATTGAGAAACTCAAAGCGAGGTTTAAATAAGTGATTGATGGTTGTTAAGGTCTATGCAATTGCACATATTGCTATAAACTTGGGATTTCATATTTTCATTCTCTTAAACTCATCTTTCCTTACTTTCTCTCTTCTGCAACGTGTGAATGTGTGAATGCGTGTGTTCATGTGTTAGATTAGTTTAATGTCTTAGATTGATCAAATAAAGCCTTGTTTATATTGAAAAGAGAAGTATCTTGTGTTTTGTGCTCATAAGTTAATGTCTTAATCTGCCGATTTGTGCTACTGTGCTATTTAATAGTGTTTTCACTATATTTTGGATTTTAGTATCCAGTGCAGTTTGTTATACGGCTTGTTCAGTGAATCGCCGTGAAACAGTGAATCTGTTCAAATTCCCTATACAATCATTAATGATTTCCTTTGAGCTAAATTGACCTGTTTCCCTTTAAATTATATATTAATATTACGTTTCAACGTTACACTGCATTGGCCAGAGGAGAACTGGCCCCCCGACTGAGCCTGGTTTCTCCCGAGGTTTTTTTCTCCATTCTGTCTCAGAGGGAGTTTTGGTTCCTTGCCGCTGTCGCCTCTGGCTTGCTCAGTTGGGGACACTTAATTTCTAGCGATTATCGTAAATTTGATTTCACAGATACTATTTAAACTAAACTTAGCTAGACAATGACATCTCCGAATTCAATAATGAAATGCCTTTAACTGAAAATTGAGTGTTTAATCTTATTATTATACATTACTGACACTCTATCCTCCAACTTGATACTGTTAAGTGCTTTGACACAATCTGTATTGTTAAAAGCGCTATATAAATAAAGGTGACTTGACTTGACTTGCATTGCAAATAACATTTAATTTCATGAGAAAGAAACATCTTTCATATACTTGACCTTTACTCTTAAAATTGCATTTAGCTACTTTCTCTCACTGAGAAAGAAGCTTTTCAGCATCCGTGGCCTTGCATTCTCTTCATTTGCTTATTTGCACTAAACACAGCATTAGTGTTCTTGGAAGCTCTAAACTAGTGATTCTGTGCATTGAAGCTCTAACATGACTTGCTCTGCAAAAAAGCTCTTAATACATGAAAATCTGTCTTCTGCATTGCACATAGCTTTTCATTTCATGAGAAAGAAACATCTTTCATGTACTTGAGCTTTACTCTTAAAATTGCATTTAGCAACTTTCTCTCACTGAGAAAGAAGCTTATTAGCATCCGTGGCCTTGCATTTTCTTCATTTACTTAGTTGCACTAAACACAGCATTAGTGTTCTTAGAAACTCTAAGTTAGTGATTCTGTGCATTGAAGCTCTAACATGACTTGCTCTGCAAAAAAGCTCTAAAACATAAAAATCTGCCTTCTGCATTGCAAATAACATTTCATTTCTTGAGAAAGAAACATCTTTCATGTACTTGAGCTTTACTCTTAAAATTGCATTCAGCAACTTTCTCTCACTGAGAAAGAAGATTTTCAGCGTCCGTGGCCTTGCATTCTCTTCATTTGTTTAGTTACACTAAACACAGCATTATAGTTCTTGGAAGGTCTAAACTAGTGATTCTTTGCATTGAAGCTCTAACATGACTTGCTCTGCAAAAAAGCTCCAACACACGAAAATCTGTCTTCTGCATTGCAAATAACATTTCATTTCATGAGAAAGAAACATCTTTCATGTACTTGAGCTTTACTCTTAAATTTGCATTTAGCAACTTTCTCTCACTGAGAAAGAAGATTTTCAGCGTCCGTGGCCTTGCATTCTCTTCATTTGCTTAGTTGCACTAAACACAGCATTAGTGTTCTTAGAAGCTCTAAACTAGTGATTCTGTGCATTGAAGGTCTAACATGACTTGCTCTGCAAAAAAGCTCTAACACACGAAAATCTGTATTCTGCATTGCAATTAACATTTCATTTCATGAGAAAGAAACATCTTTCATGTACTTGAGCTTTACTCTTAAATTTGCATTTAGCAACTTTCTCTCACTGAGAATGAAGATTTTCAGCATCCGTGGCCTTGCATTCTCTTCATTTGCTTAGTTACACTAAACACAGCATTATAGTTCTTGGAAGGTCTAAACTAGTGATTCTGTGCATTGAAGCTCTAACATGACGTGCTCTGCAATAAAGCTCTTAATACATGAAAATCTGTCTTCTGCATTGCACATAGCTTTTCATTTCATGAGAAAGAAACATATTTCATGTACTTGAGCTTTACTCTTAAAATTGCATTTAGCAACTTTCTCTCACTGAGAAAGAAGCTTATTTAGCATCCGTGGCCTTGCATTCTCTTCATTTGCTTAGTTGCACTAAACACAGCATTAGTGTTCTTAGAAACTCTAAGTTAGTGATTCTGTGCATTGAAGCTCTAACATGACTTGCTCTGCAAAAAAGCTCTAAAACATAAAAATCTGTCTTCTGCATTGCAAATAACATTTCATTTCATGAGAAAGAAACATCTTTCATATACTTGAGCTTTACTCTTAAATTTGCATTTAGCAACTTTCTCTCACTGAGAATGAAGATTTTCAGCATCAGTGGCCTTGCATTCTCTTCATTTGCTTAGTTACACTAAACACAGCATTAGTGTTCTTAGAAGCTCTAAGCTATTCTGTGCATTGAAGCTCTAACATGACTTGCTCTGCAAAAAAGCTCTAAAACATAAAAATCTGTCTTCTGCATTGCAAATAACATTTCATTTCATGAGAAAGAAACATCTTTCATATACTTGAGCTTTACTCTTAAATTTGCATTTAGCAACTTTCTCTCACTGAGAATGAAGATTTTCAGCATCAGTGGCCTTGCATTCTCTTCATTTGCTTAGTTACACTAAACACAGCATTAGTGTTCTTAGAAGCTCTAAGCTAGTGATTCTGTGCATTGAAGCTCTAACATGACTTGCTCTGCAAGAAAGCTCTAACACATGACAATCTGTATTCTGCATTACAAATAACATTTCATTTCATGAGAAAGAAATATCTTTCATATACTTGAGCTTTACTCTTAAAATTGCATTTAGCAACTTTCTCTCACTGAAAAATAAGCTTTTCAGCATCCGTGGCCTTGCATTCTCTTAATTTGCTTAGTTGCACTAAACACAGCATTAGTGTTCTTAGAAGCTCTAAACTAGTGATTCTGTGCATTGAAGCACTAACATGACTTGCTCTGCAAAAAAGCTCTAAAACATAAAAATCTGCCTTCTGCATTGCAAATAACATTTCATTTCTTGAGAAAGAAACATCTTTCATGTACTTGAGCTTTACTCTTAAAATTGCATTCAGCAACTTTCTCTCACTGATAAAGAAGATTTTCAGCGTCCGTGGCCTTGCATTCTCTTCATTTGTTTAGTTACACTAAACACAGCATTATAGTTCTTGGAAGGTCTAAACTAGTGATTCTTTGCATTGAAGCTCTAACATGACTTGCTCTGCAAAAAAGCTCCAACACACGAAAATCTGTCTTCTGCATTGCAAATAACATTTCATTTCATGAGAAAGAAACATCTTTCATGTACTTGAGCTTTACTCTTAAATTTGCATTTAGCAACTTTCTCTCACTGAGAATGAAGATTTTCAGCATCCGTGGCCTTGCATTCTCTTCATTTGCTTAGTTACACTAAACACAGCATTATAGTTCTTGGAAGGTCTACACTAGTGATTCTGTGCATTGAAGCTCTAACATGACGTGCTCTGCAAAAAAGCTCTTATACATGAAAATCTGTCTTCTGCATTGCACATAGCATTTCATTTCATGAGAAAGAAACATCTTTCATGTACTTGAGCTTTACTCTTAAAATTGCATTTAGCAACTTTCTCTCACTGAGAAAGAAGCTTATTTAGCATCCGTGGCCTTGCATTCTCTTCATTTGCTTAGTTGCACTAAACACAGCATTAGTGTTCTTAGAAACTCTAAGTTAGTGATTCTGTGCATTGAAGCTCTAACATGACTTGCTCTGCAAAACAGCTCTAAAACAAAAATCTGTCTTCTGCATTGCAAATAACATTTCATTTCATGAGAAAGAAACATCTTTCATATACTTGAGCTTTACTCTTAAATTTGCATTTAGCAACTTTCTCTCACTGAGAATGAAGATTTTCAGCATCAGTGGCCTTGCATTCTCTTCATTTGCTTAGTTACACTAAACACAGCATTAGTGTTCTTAGAAGCTCTAGCTATTCTGTGCATTGAAGCTCTAACATGACTTGCTCTGCAAAAAAGCTCTAAAACATAAAAATCTGTCTTCTGCATTGCAAATAACATTTCATTTCATGAGAAAGAAACATCTTTCATATACTTGAGCTTTACTCTTAAATTTGCATTTAGCAACTTTCTCTCACTGAGAATGAAGATTTTCAGCATCAGTGGCCTTGCATTCTCTTCATTTGCTTAGTTACACTAAACACAGCATTAGTGTTCTTAGAAGCTCTAAGCTAGTGATTCTGTGCATTGAAGCTCTAACATGACTTGCTCTGCAAGAAAGCTCTAACACATGACAATCTGTATTCTGCATTACAAATAACATTTCATTTCATGAGAAAGAAATATCTTTCATATACTTGAGCTTTACTCTTAAAATTGCATTTAGCAACTTTCTCTCACTGAAAAATAAGCTTTTCAGCATCCGTGGCCTTGCATTCTCTTAATTTGCTTAGTTGCACTAAACAGAGCATTAGTGTTCTTAGAAGCTCTAAACTAGTGATTCTGTGCATTGAAGCACTAACATGACTTGCTCTGCAAAAAAGCTCTAAAACATAAAAATCTGCCTTCTGCATTGCAAATAACATTTCATTTCTTGAGAAAGAAACATCTTTCATGTACTTGAGCTTTACTCTTAAAATTGCATTCAGCAACTTTCTCTCACTGATAAAGAAGATTTTCAGCGTCCGTGGCCTTGCATTCTCTTCATTTGTTTAGTTACACTAAACACAGCATTATAGTTCTTGGAAGGTCTAAACTAGTGATTCTTTGCATTGAAGCTCTAACATGACTTGCTCTGCAAAAAAGCTCCAACACACGAAAATCTGTCTTCTGCATTGCAAATAACATTTCATTTCATGAGAAAGAAACATCTTTCATGTACTTGAGCTTTACTCTTAAATTTGCATTTAGCAACTTTCTCTCACTGAGAAAGAAGATTTTCAGCGTCCGTGGCCTTGCATTCTCTTCATTTGCTTAGTTGCACTAAACACAGCATTAGTGTTCTTAGAAGCTCTAAACTAGTGATTCTGTGCATTGAAGGTCTAACATGACTTGCTCTGCAAAAAAGCTCTAACACACGAAAATCTGTCTTCTGCATTGCAATTAACATTTCATTTCATGAGAAAGAAACATCTTTCATGTACTTGAGCTTTACTCTTAAATTTGCATTTAGCAACTTTCTCTCACTGAGAATGAACATTTTCAGCATCCGTGGCCTTGCATTCTCTTCATTTGCTTAGTTACACTAAACACAGCATTATAGTTCTTGGAAGGTCTAAACTAGTGATTCTGTGCAATGAAGCTCTAACATGACGTGCTCTGCAAAAAAACTCTTAATACATGAAAATCTGTCTTCTGCATTGCACATAGCTTTTCATTTCATGAGAAAGAAACATCTTTCATGTACTTGAGCTTTACTCTTAAAATTGCATTTAGCAACTTTCTCTCACTGAGAAAGAAGCTTATTTAGCATCCGTGGCCTTGCATTCTCTTCATTTGCTTAGTTGCACTAAACACAGCATTAGTGTTCTTAGAAACTCTAAGTTAGTGATTCTGTGCATTGAAGCTCTAACATGACTTGCTCTGCAAAAAAGCTCTAAAACATAAAAATCTGTCTTCTGCATTGCAAATAACATTTCATTTCATGAGAAAGAAACATCTTTCATATACTTGAGCTTTACGCTTAAATTTGCATTTAACAACTTTCTCTCACTGAGAATGAAGATTTTCAGCATCAGTGGCCTTGTATTCTCTTCATTTGCTTAGTTACACTAAACACAGCATTAGTGTTCTTAGAAGCTCTAAGCTATTTTGTGCATTGAAGCTCTAACATGACTTGCTCTGCAAAAAAGCTCTAACACATGACAATCTGTCTTCTGCATTACAAATAACATTTCATTTCATGAGAAAGAAATATCTTTCATATACTTGAGCTTTACTCTTAAAATTGCATTTAGCAACTTTCTCTCACTGAGAAAGAAGCTTTTTAGCATCCGTGGCATTGAATTCTCTTCATTTGCTTAGTTACACTAAACACAGCATTAGTGTTTTTAGAAGCTCTAAACTAGTGATTCTGTGCATTGAAGCTCTAACATGACTTGCTCTGCAAGAAAGCTCTAACACATGACAATCTGTCTTCTGCATTACAAATAACATTTCATTTCATGAGAAAGAAATATCTTTCATATACTTGAGCTTTACTCTTAAAATTGCATTTAGCAACTTTCTCTCACTGAGAAAGAAGCTTTTTAGCATCCGTGGCATTGAATTCTCTTCATTTGCTTAGTTACACTAAACACAGCATTAGTGTTTTTAGAAGCTCTAAACTAGTGATTCTGTGCATTGAAGCTCTAACATGACTTGCTCTGCAAAAAAGTTCTTGACACACGAAGATCTGTCTTCTGCATTGCACATAGCATTTCATTTCATGAGAAAGAAAAATCTTTCATGTACTTGAGCTTTACTCTTAAAATTGCATTTAGCAACTTTCTATCACTGAAAAATAAGCTTTTCAGCATCCGTGGCCTTGCATTCTCTTAATTTGCTTAGTTGCACTAAACACAGCATTAGTGTTCTTAGAAGCTCTAAACTAGTGATTCTGTGCATTGAAGCACTAACATGACTTGCTCTGCAAAAAAGCTCTAACACACGAAAATCTGTCTTCTGCATTGCACATAGCATTTCATTTCATGAGAAAGAAACATCTTTCATATACACAAGCTTTACTCTTAAAATTGCATTTAGCAACTTTCTCTCACTGAGAAAGAAGCTTTTTAGCATCCGTGGCATTGAATTCTCTTCATTTGCTTAGTTACACTAAACACAGCATTAGTGTTTTTAGAAGCTCTAAACTAGTGATTCTGTGCATTGAAGCTCTAACATGACTTGCTCTGCAAAAAAGTTCTTGACACACGAAGATCTGTCTTCTGCATTGCACATAGCATTTCATTTCATGAGAAAGAAAAATCTTTCATGTACTTGAGCTTTACTCTTAAAATTGCATTTAGCAACTTTCTATAACTGAAAAATAAGCTTTTCAGCATCCGTGGCCTTGCATTCTCTTAATTTGCTTAGTTGCACTAAACAGCATTAGTGTTCTTAGAAGCTCTAAACTAGTGATTCTGTGCATTGAAGCACTAACATGACTTGCTCTGCAAAAAAGCTCTAACACACGAAAATCTGTCTTCTGCATTGCACATAGCATTTAATTTCATGAGAAAGAAAAATCTTTCATGTACTTGAGCTTTACTCTTAAAATTGCATTTACCAACTTTCTTTCACTAAAAAATAAGCTTTTCAGCATCCGTGGCCTTGCATTCTCTTAATTTGCTTAGTTGCACTAAACACTGCATTAGTGTTCTTAGAAGCTTTAAACTAGGGATTCTGTGCATTGAAGCTCTAACATGACTTGCTCTGCTAAAAAGCTCTAAAACATGAAAATCTGTCTTCTGCATTGCAAATAACATTTCATTTCATGAGAAAGAAACATCTTTCATATACTTGAGCTTTACTCTTAAAATTGCATTCAGCAACTTTCTCTCACTGAGAAAGAAGATTTTCAGCGTCCGTGGCCTTGCATTCTCTTCATTTGTTTAGTTACAATAAACACAGCATTATAGTTCTTGAAGCTCTAAACTAGTGATTCTTTGCATTGAAGCTCTAACATGACTTGCTCTGCAAAAAAGCTCCAACACACGAAAATCTGTCTTCTGCATTGCAAATAACATTTCATTTCATGAGAAAGAAACATCTTTCATGTACTTGAGCTTTACTCTTAATTTGCATTTAGCAACTTTCTCTCACTGAGAAAGAAGATTTTCAGCGTCCGTGGCCTTGCATTCTCTTCATTTGCTTAGTTGCACTAAACACAGCATTAGTGTTCTTAGAAGCTCTAAACTAGTGATTCTGTGCATTGAAGCTCTAACATGACTTGCTCTGCAAAAAAGCTCTAACACACGAAAATCTGTCTTCTGCATTGCAATTAACATTTCATTTCATGAGAAAGAAACATCTTTCATGTACTTGAGCTTTACTCTTAAATTTGCATTTAGCAACTTTCTCTCACTGAGAAAGAAGCTTATTTAGCATCCGTGGCCTTGCATTCTCTTCATTTGCTTAGTTGCACTAAACACAGCATTAGTGTTCTTAGAAGCTCTAAGTTAGTGATTCTGTGCATTGAAGCTCTAACATGACTTGCTCTGCAAAAAAGCTCTAAAACATAAAAATCTGTCTTCTGCATTGCAAATAACATTTCATTTCATGAGAAAGAAACATCTTTCATATACTTGAGCTTTACGCTTAAATTTGCATTTAACAACTTTCTCTCACTGAGAATGAAGATTTTCAGCGTCCGTGGCCTTGCATTCTCTTCATTTGCTTAGTTGCACTAAACACAGCATTAGTGTTCTTAGAAGCTCTAAACTAGTGATTCTGTGCATTGAAGGTCTAACATGACTTGCTCTGCAAAAAAGCTCTAACACACGAAAATCTGTCTTCTGCATTGCAATTAACATTTCATTTCATGAGAAAGAAACATCTTTCATGTACTTGAGCTTTACTCTTAAATTTGCATTTAGCAACTTTCTCTCACTGAGAAAGAAGCTTATTAGCATCCGTGGCCTTGCATTCTCTTCATTTGCTTAGTTGCACTAAACACAGCATTAGTGTTCTTAGAAACTCTAAGTTAGTGATTCTGTGCATTGAAGCTCTAACATGACTTGCTCTGCAAAAAAGCTCTAAAACATAAAAATCTGTCTTCTGCATTGCAAATAACATTTCATTTCATTAGAAAGAAACATCTTTCATATACTTGAGCTTTACTCTTAAATTTGCATTTAACAACTTTCTCTCACTGAGAATGAAGATTTTCAGCATCAGTGGCCTTGCATTCTCTTCATTTGCTTAGTTGCACTAAACACAGCATTAGTGTTCTTAGAAGCTCTAAAAGTATTCTGTGCATTGAAGCTCTAACATGACTTGCTCTGCAAAAAAGCTCTAAAACATAAAAATCTGTCTTCTGCATTGCAAATAACATTTCATTTCATGAGAAAGAAACATCTTTCATATACTTGAGCTTTACTCTTAAATTTGCATTTAGCAACTTTCTCTCACTGAGAATGAAGATTTTCAGCATCAGTGGCCTTACATTCTCTTCATTTGCTTAGTTGCACTAAACACAGCATTAGTGTTCTTAGAAGCTCTAAACTAGTGATTCTGTGCATTGAAGCTCTAACATGACTTGCTCTGCAAAAAAGCTCTAACACATGACAATCTGTCTTCTGCATTACAAATAACATTTCATTTCATGAGAAAGAAATATCTTTCATATACTTGAGCTTTACTCTTAAATTTGCATTTAGCAACTTTCTCTCACTGAGAAAGAAGATTTTCAGCATCAGTGGCCTTGCATTCTCTTCATTTGCTTAGTTACACTAAACACAGCATTAGTGTTCTTAGAAGCTCTAAACTAGTGATTCTGTGCATTGAAGCTCTAACATGACTTGCTCTGCAAAAAGCTCTAACACATGAAAATCTGTCTTCTGCATTACAAATAACATTTCATTTCATGAGAAAGAAATATCTTTCATGTACTTGAGCTTTACTCTTAAAATTGCATTTAGCAACTTTCTCTCACTGAAAAATAAGCTTTTCAGCATCCGTGGCCTTGCATTCTCTTAATTTGCTTAGTTGCACTAAACACAGCATTAGTGTTCTTAGAAGCTCTAAACTAGTGATTCTGTGCATTGAAGCACTAACATGACTTGCTCTGCAAAAAAGCTCTAAAACATAAAAATCTGTCTTCTGCATTGCAAATAACATTTCATTTCATGAGAAAGAAACATCTTTCATGTACTTGAGCTTTACTCTTAAAATTGCATTCAGCAACTTTCTCTCACTGATAAAGAAGATTTTCAGCATCCGTGGCCTTGCATTCTCTTCATTTGTTTAGTTACACTAAAAACAGCATTATAGTTCTTGAAGGTCTAAACTAGTGATTCTTTGCATTGAAGCTCTAACATGACTTGCTCTGCAAAAAAGCTCCAACACACGATAATCTGTCTTCTGCATTGCAAATAACATTTCATTTCATGAGAAAGAAACATCTTTCATGTACTTGAGCTTTACTCTTAAATTGCATTTAGCAACTTTCTCTCACTGAGAAAGAAGCTTTTCAGCGTCCGTGGCCTTGCATTCTCTTCATTTGCTTAGTTGCACTAAACACTGCATTAGTGTTCTTAGAAGCTCTAAACTAGTGATTCTGTGCATTGAAGGTCTAACATGACTTGCTCTGCAAAAAAGCTCTAACTAAAAACGAAAATCTGTCTTCTGCATTGCAATTAACATTTCATTTCATGAGAAAGAAACATCTTTCATGTACTTGAGCTTTACTCTTAAATTTGCATTTAGCAACTTTCTCTCACTGAGAATGAAGATTTTCAGCATCCGTGGCCTTGCATTCTCTTCATTTGCTTAGTTACACTAAACACAGCATTATAGTTCTTGGAAGCTCTAAACTAGTGATTCTGTGCATTGAAGCTCTAACATGACGTTCTCTGCAAAAAAGCTCTTAATACATGAAAATCTGTCTTCTGCATTGCACATAGCTTTTCATTTCATGAGAAAGAAACATCTTTCATGTACTTGAGCTTTACTCTTAAAATTGCATTTAGCAACTTTCTCTCACTGAGAAAGAAGCTGTTTAGCATCCGTGGCCTTGCATTCTCTTCATTTGCTTAGTTGCACTAAACACAGCATTAGTGTTCTTAGAAACTCTAAGTTAGTGATTCTGTGCATTGAAGCTCTAACATGACTTGCTCTGCAAAAAAGCTCTAAAACATAAAAATCTGTCTTCTGCATTGCAAATAACATTTCATTTCATGAGAAAGAAACATCTTTCATATACTTGAGCTTTACGCTTAAATTTGCATTTAACAACTTTCTCTCACTGAGAATGAAGATTTTCAGCATCAGTGGCCTTGCATTCTCTTCATTTGCTTAGTTACACTAAACACAGCATTAGTGTTCTTAGAAGCTCTAAGCTATTCTGTGCATTGAAGCTCTAACATGACTTGCTCTGCAAAAAAGCTCTAAAACATAAAATCTGTCTTCTGCATTGCAAATAACATTTCATTTCATGAGAAAGAAACATCTTTCATATACTTGAGCTTTACTCTTAAATTTGCATTTAGCAACTTTCTCTCACTGAGAATGAAGATTTTCAGCATCAGTGGCCTTGCATTCTCTTCATTTGCTTAGTTACACTAAACACAGCATTAGTGTTCTTAGAAGCTCTAAACTAGTGATTCTGTGCATTGAAGCTCTAACATGACTTGCTCTGCAAGAAAGCTCTAACACATGACAATCTGTCTTCTGCATTACAAATAACATTTCATTTCATGAGAAAGAAATATCTTTCATATACTTGAGCTTTACTCTTAAAATTGCATTTAGCAACTTTCTCTCACTGAGAAAGAAGCTTTTTAGCATCCGTGGCATTGAATTCTCTTCATTTGCTTAGTTACACTAAACACAGCATTAGTGTTTTTAGAAGCTCTAAACTAGTGATTCTGTGCATTGAAGCTCTAACATGACTTGCTCTGCAAGAAAGCTCTAACACATGACAATCTGTCTTCTGCATTACAAATAACATTTCATTTCATGAGAAAGAAATATCTTTCATATACTTGAGCTTTACTCTTAAAATTGCATTTAGCAACTTTCTCTCACTGAGAAAGAAGCTTTTCAGCATCCGTGGCATTGATTTCTCTTCATTTGCTTAGTTACACTAAACACAGCATTAGTGTTTTTAGAAGCTCTAAACTAGTGATTCTGTGCATTGAAGCTCTAACATGACTTGCTCTGCAAAAAAGTTCTTGACACACAACATGAAAATCTGTCTTCTGCATTGCACATAGCATTTCATTTCATGAGAAAGAAAAATCTTTCATGTACTTGAGCTTTACTCTTAAAATTGCATTTAGCAACTTTCTATCACTGAAAAAGAAGCTTTTCAGCATCCGTGGCCTTGCATTCTCTTAATTTGCTTAGTTGCACTAAACACAGCATTAGTGTTCTTAGAAGCTCTAAACTAGTGATTCTGTGCATTGAAGCTCTAACATGACTTGCTCTGCAAAAAAGCTCTAACACACGAAAATCTGTCTTCTGCATTGCACATAGCATTTCATTTCATGAGAAAGAAACATCTTTCATATACACAAGCTTTACTCTTAAAATTGCATTTAGCAACTTTCTCTCACTGAGAAAGAAGCTTTTTAGCATCCGTGGCATTGCAATTCTCTCATTTGCTTTTAGTTACACTAAACACAGCATTAGTGTTTTTAGAAGCTCTAAACTAGTGATTCTGTGCATTGAAGCTCTAACATGACTTGCTCTGCAAAAAAGTTCTTGACACACGAAGATCTGTCTTCTGCATTGCACATAGCATTTCATTTCATGAGAAAGAAAAATCTTTCATGTACTTGAGCTTTACTCTTAAAATTGCATTTAGCAACTTTCTATCACTGAAAAATAAGCTTTTCAGCATCCGTGGCCTTGCATTCTCTTAATTTGCTTAGTTGCACTAAACACAGCATTAGTGTTCTTAGAAGCTCTAAACTAGTGATTCTGTGCATTGAAGCACTAACATGACTTGCTCTGCAAAAAAGCTCTAACACACGAAAATCTGTCTTCTGCATTGCACATAGCATTTAATTTCATGAGAAAGAAAAATCTTTCATGTACTTGAGCTTTACTCTTAAAATTGCATTTACCAACTTTCTTTCACTAAAAAATAAGCTTTTCAGCATCCGTGGCCTTGCATTCTCTTAATTTGCTTAGTTGCACTAAACACTGCATTAGTGTTCTTAGAAGCTTTAAACTAGTGATTCTGTGCATTGAAGCTCTAACATGACTTGCTCTGCAAAAAAGCTCTAAAACATGAAAATCTGTCTTCTGCATTGCAAATAACATTTCATTTCATGAGAAAGAAACATCTTTCATGTACTTGAGCTTTACTCTTAAAATTGCATTTAGCAACTTTCTCTCACTGAGAAAGAAGATTTTCAGCATCCGTGGCCTTGCATTCTCTTCATTTGCTTAGTTGCACTAAACACAGCATTAGTGTTCTTAGAAGCTCTAAACTAGTGATTCTGTGCATTGAAGGTCTAACATGACTTGCTCTGCAAAAAAGCTCTAACACACGAAAATCTGTCTTCTGCATTGCAAATAACATTTCATTTCATGAGAAAGAAACATCTTTCATGTACTTGAGCTTTACTCTTAAAATTGCATTTAGCAACTTTCTCTCACTGAGAAATGAAGCTTTTCAGCATCCGTGGCCTTGCATTCTCTTCATTTGCTTAGTTGCACTAAACACAGCATTAGTGTTCTTAGAAGCTCTAAACTAGTGATTCTGTGCATTGAAGCTCTAACATGACTTGCTCTGCAAAAAAGCTCTAACACACGAAAATCTGTCTTCTGCATTGCACATAGCATTTCATTTCATGAGAAAGAAAAATCTTTCATGTACTTGAGCTTTACTCTTAAAATTGCATTTAGCAACTTTCTCTCACTGAAAAAAGCTTTTCAGCATCCGTGGCCTTGCATTCTCTTAATTTGCTTAGTTGCACTAAACACAGCATTAGTGTTCTTAGAAGCTCTAAACTAGTGATTCTGTGCATTGAAGCTCTAACATGACTTGCTCTGCAAAAAAGCTCTAACACACAAAAATCTGTCTTCTGCATTGCACATAGCATTTAATTTCATGAGAAAGAAAAATCTTTCATGTACTTGAGCTTTACTCTTAAAATTGCATTTACCAACTTTCTTTCACTAAAAAATAAGCTTTTCAGCATCCGTGGCCTTGCATTCTCTTAATTTGCTTAGTTGCACTAAACACTGCATTAGTGTTCTTAGAAGCTTTAAACTAGGGATTCTGTGCATTGAAGCTCTAACATGACTTGCTCTGCAAAAAAGCTCTAAAACATGAAAATCTGTCTTCTGCATTGCAAATAACATTTCATTTCATGAGAAAGAAACATCTTTCATGTACTTGAGCTTTACTCTTAAATTTGCATTTAGCAACTTTCTCTCACTGAGAAAGAAGATTTTCAACGTCCGTGGCCTTGCAGTCTCTTCATTTGCTTAGTTACACTAAACACAGCATTAGTGTTCTTAGAAGCTCTAAACTAGTGATTCTGTGCATTGAAGCTCTAACATGACTTGCTCTGCAAAAAAGTTCTTGACACACGAAGATCTGTCTTCTGCATTGCACATAGCATTTCATTTCATGAGAAAGAAAAATCTTTCATGTACTTGAGCTTTACTCTTAAAATTGCATTTAGCAACTTTCTTTCACTGAAAAAAAGCTTTTCAGCATCCGTGGCCTTGCATTCTCTTCTTTTGCTTAGTTGCACTAAACACAGCATTAGTGTTCTTAGAAGCTCTAAGTGATTCTGTGCATTGAAGCCTTAACATGACTTGCTCTGCAAAAAAGCTCTAACACAAAAAAATCTGTCTTCTGCATTGCACATAGCATTTCATTTCATGAGAAAGAAACATCTTTCATATACACAAGCTTTACTCTTAAAATTGCATTTAGCAACTTTCTCTCACTGAGAAAGAAGCTTTTTAGCATCCGTGGCCTTGCATTCTCTTCATTTGCTTAGTTGCACTAAACACAGCATTAGTGTTCTTAGAAGCTCTAAACTAGTGATTCTGTGCATTGAAGATCTAACATGACTTGCTCTGCAAAAAAGCTCTAACACACGAAAATCTGTCTTCTGCATTGCAAATAACATTTAATTTCATGAGAAAGAAACATCTTTCATATACTTGAGCTTTACTCTTAAATTTGCATTTAGCAACTTTCTCTCACTGAGAATGAAGATTTTCAGCATCCGTGGCCTTGCATTCTCTTCATTTGCTTAGTTACACTAAACACAGCATTAGTGTTTTTAGAAGCTCTAAACTAGTGATTCTGTGCATTGAAGCTCTAACATGACTTGCTCTGCAAAAAAGTTCTTGACACACGAAAATCTGTCTTCTGCATTGCACATAGCATTTCATTTCATGAGAAAGAAAAATCTTTCATGTACTTGAGCTTTACTCTTAAAATTGCATTTAGCAACTTTCTTTCACTGAAAAATAAGCTTTTCAGCATCCGTGGCCTTGCATTCTCTTAATTTGCTTAGTTGCACTAAACACAGCATTAGTGTTCTTAGAAGCTTTAAACTAGGGATTCTGTGCATTGAAGCTCTAACATGACTTGCTCTGCAAAAAAGCTCTAAAACATGAAAATCTGTCTTCTGCATTGCAAATAACATTTCATTTCATGAGAAAGAAACATCTTTCATATACTTGAGCTTTACTCTTAAAATTGCATTCAGCAACTTTTTCTCACTGTGAAAGAAGATTTTCAGCGTCCGTGGCCTTGCATTCTCTTCATTTGTTTAGTTGCACTAAACACTGCATTAGTGTTCTTAGAAGCTCTAAACTAGTGATTCTGTGCATTGAAGGTCTAACATGACTTGCTCTGCAAAAAAGCTCTAACACACGAAAATCTGTCTTCTGCATTGCAATTAACATTTCATTTCATGAGAAAGAAACATCTTTCATGTACTTGAGCTTTACTCTTAAATTTGCATTTAGCAACTTTCTCTCACTGAGAATGAAGATTTTCAGCATCCGTGGCCTTGCATTCTCTTCATTTGCTTAGTTACACTAAACACAGCATTATTGTTTTTAGAAGCTCTAAACTAGTGATTCTGTGCATTGAAGCTCTAACATGACTTGCTCTGCAAAAAAGTTCTTGACACACGAAGATCTGTCTTCTGCATTGCACATAGCATTTCATTTCATGAGAAAGAAAAATCTTTCATGTACTTGAGCTTTACTCTTAAAATTGCATTTAGCAACTTTCTATCACTGAAAAATAAGCTTTTCAGCATCCGTGGCCTTGCATTCTCTTAATTTGCTTAGTTGCACTAAACACAGCATTAGTGTTCTTAGAAGCTCTAAACTAGTGATTCTGTGCATTGAAGCTCTAACATGACTTGCTCTGCAAAAAAGCTCTAACACACGAAAATCTGTCTTCTGCATTGCACATAGCATTTAATTTCATGAGAAAGAAAAATCTTTCATGTACTTGAGCTTTACTCTTAAAATTGCATTTAGCAACTTTCTTTCACTGAAAAATAAGCTTTTCAGCATCCGTGGCCTTGATTCTCTTTTTTGCTTAGTTGCACTAAAACAGCATTAGTGTTCTTAGAAGCTCTAAGTGATTCTGTGCATTGAAGCCTTAACATGACTTGCTCTGCAAAAAAGCTCTAACAACAAAAATCTGTCTTCTGCATTGCACATAGCATTTATTTCATGAGAAAGAAAAATCTTTCATGTACTTGAGCTTTACTCTTAAAATTGCATTTACAACTTTCTTCACTAAAAAATAAGCTTTTCAGCATCCGTGGCCTTGCATTCTCTTAATTTGCTTAGTTGCACTAAACACGCATTAGTGTTCTTAGAAGCTTAAACTAGTGATTCTGTGCATTGAAGCCTAACATGACTTGCTCTGCAAAAAACTCTAACACACGAAAATCTGTCTTCTGCATTGCAATACATTTATTTCATGAGAAAGAAAATCTTTCATGTACTTGAGCTTTACTCTTAAAATTGCATTTAGCAACTTTCTTCACTGAAAAAAGCTTTTAGCATCCGTGGCCTTGCATTCTCTTCTTTGCTTAGTTGCCTAAAACAGCATTAGTGTTTTAGAAGCTCTAAATAGTGATTCTGTGCATTGAAGCTTAACATGACTTGCTCTGCAAAAAAGTTCTTACACACAAAAATCTGTCTTCTGCATTGCACATAGCATTTCATTTCATGAGAAAGAAAAATCTTTCATTACAGCTTTACTCTTAAAATTGCATTTAGCAATTTCTTCACTGAAAAAAAGCTTTTAGCATCCGTGGCCTTGATTCTCTTAATTTGCTTAGTTACTAAACACAGCATTAGTGTTTTAGAAGCTCTAAACTAGTGATTCTGTGCCCCCCCCCCCCCCCCCCCCCCCCCCCCCCCCCCCCCCCCCCCCCCCCCCCCCCTTTCCAACCTTTTAAAAAAATAAGCTTTTCAGCATCCGTGGCCTTGCATTCTCTTAATTTGCTTAGTTGCACTAAACACGCATTAGTGTTCTTAGAAGCTTAAACTAGGATTCTGTGCATTGAAGCTCTAACATGACTTGCTCTGCAAAAAAGCTCTAAACATGAAAATCTGTCTTCTGCATTGCAAATAACATTTCATTTCATGAGAAAGAAACATCTTTCATTACTTGAGCTTTACTCTTAAAATTGCATTAGCAACTTTTTCTCACTGGAAAGAAGATTTTCAGCTCCGTGGCCTTGCATTCTCTTCATTTGTTTTTGCACTAAACACGCATTAGTGTTCTTAGAAGCTCTAAACTAGTGATTCTGTGCATTGAAGCTCTAACATGACTTGCTCTGCAAAAAACTCTAAACACGAAAATCTGTCTTCTGCATTGCAAATAACATTTCATTTCATGAGAAAGAAACATCTTTCATGTACTTGAGCTTTACTCTTAAAATTGCATTTAGCAACTTTCTCTCACTGAAAGAAGATTTTCAGCATCCGTGGCCTTGCATTCTCTTCATTTGCTTAGTTCACTAAACACGCATTAGTGTTTTTAGAAGCTCTAAACTAGTGATTCTGTGCATTGAAGCTCTAACATGACTTGCTCTGCAAAAAATTTTACACACGAAAATCTGTCTTCTGCATTGCAATACATTTCATTTCATGAGAAAGAAAAATCTTTCATGTACTTGAGCTTTACTCTTAAAATTGCATTTACAACTTTCTTCACTAAAAAATAAGCTTTTCAGCATCCGTGGCCTTGCATTCTCTTAATTTGCTTAGTTGCACTAAACACAGCATTAGTGTTCTTAGAAGCTTAAACTAGTGATTCTGTGCATTGAAGCCTAACATGACTTGCTCTGCAAAAAAGTCTAACACACGAAAATCTGTCTTCTGCATTGCCATAGCATTTAATTTCATGAGAAAGAAAAATCTTTCATGTACTTGAGCTTTACTCTTAAAATTGCATTTAGCAACTTTCTCTCACTGAGAAAGAAGCTTTTTAGCATCCGTGGCCTTGATTCTCTTCATTTGCTTAGTTCACTAAACACAGCATTAGTGTTTTTAGAAGCTCTAAACTAGTGATTCTGTGCATTGAAGCTCTAACATGACTTGCTCTGCAAAAAAGTTCTTACACACGAAATCTGTCTTCTGCATTGCACATAGCATTTCATTTCATGAGAAAGAAAAATCTTTCATGTACTTGAGCTTTACTCTTAAAATTGCATTTAGCAAACTTTCTTCACTGAAAAATAAGCTTTTCAGCATCCGTGGCCTTGCATTCTCTTAATTTGCTTAGTTGCACTAAACACAGCATTAGTGTTCTTAGAAGCTCTAAACTAGTGATTTTGTGCATTGAAGCCTAACATGACTTGCTCTGCAAAAAAGCTCTAAACATGAAATCTGTCTTCTGCATTGCAAATAACATTTCATTTCATGAGAAAGAAAATCTTTCATTACTTGAGCTTTACTCTTAAAATTGCATTTAGCAACTTTCTTCACTGAAAAAAAGCTTTTCAGCATCGTGGCCTTGCATTCTCTTAATTTGCTTAGTTGCACTAAACACTGCATTAGTGTTCTTAGAAGCTCTAAACTAGTGATTCTGTGCATTGAAGCACTAACATGACTTGCTCTGCAAAAAAGCTCTAACACACGAAAATCTGTCTTCTGCATTGCACATAGCATTTAATTTCATGAGAAAGAAAAATCTTTCATGTACTTGAGCTTTACTCTTAAAAATGCACTTTCTTTCACTAAAAAATAAGCTTTTCAGCATCCGTGGCCTTGCATTCTCTTAATTTGCTTAGTTGCACTAAACACTGCATTAGTGTTCTTAGAAGCTTTAAACTAGGGATTCTGTGCATTGAAGCTCTAACATGACTTGCTCTGCAAAAAAGCTCTAACACATGAAAATCTGTCTTCTGCATTGCAAATAACATTTCATTTCATGAGAAAGAAACATCTTTCATATACTTGAGCTTTACTCTTAAAATTGCATTCAGCAACTTTTTCTCACTGTGAAAGAAGATTTTCAGCGTCCGTGGCCTTGCATTCTCTTCATTTGTTTAGTTGCACTAAACACGCATTAGTGTTCTTAGAAGCTCTAAACTAGTGATTCTGTGCATTGAAGCTCTAACATGACTTGCTCTGCAAAAAATTCTAAACACGAAAATCTGTCTTCTGCATTGCAAATAACATTTCATTTCATGAGAAAGAAACATCTTTCATGTACTTGAGCTTTACTCTTAAAATTGCATTAACCAACTTTCTCTCACTAAAAAATAAGCTTTTCAGCATCCGTGGCCTTGCATTCTCTTAATTTGCTTAGTTGCACTAAACACACATTAGTGTTTTAGAAGCTTAAACTAGGATTCTGTGCATTGAAGCTCTAACATGACTTGCTCTGCAAAAAAGTTCTTACACACGAAGATCTGTCTTCTGCATTGCACATAGCATTTCATTTCATGAGAAAGAAAAATCTTTCATGTACTTGAGCTTTACTCTTAAAATTGCATTTAGCAACTTTCTTTCACTGAAAAATAAGCTTTTCAGCATCCGTGGCCTTGCATTCTCTTCTTTTGCTTAGTTGCACTAAACACAGCATTAGTGTTCTTAGAAGCTCTAAACTAGTGATTCTGTGCATTGAAGCACTAACATGACTTGCTCTGCAAAAAAGCTCTAACACACGAAAATCTGTCTTCTGCATTGCACATAGCATTTAATTTCATGAGAAAGAAAAATCTTTCATGTACTTGAGCTTTACTCTTAAAATTGCATTTAGCAACTTTCTCTCACTGAGAAAGAAGCTTTTCAGCATCCGTGGCCTTGCATTCTCTTCATTTGCTTAGTTGCACTAAACACAACATTAGTGTTCTTAGAAGCTCTAAACTAGTGATTCTGTGCATTGAAGCTCTAACATGACTTGCTCTGCAAAAAAGTCTTAACACACGAAAATCTGTCTTCTGCATTGCACATACATTTCATTTCATGAGAAAGAAAAATCTTTCATGTACTTGAGCTTTACTCTTAAAATTGCATTTAGCAACTTTCTATCACTGAAAAATAAGCTTTTCAGCATCCGTGGCCTTGCATTCTCTTAATTTGCTTAGTTGCACTAAACACAGCATTAGTGTTCTTAGAAGCTCTAAACTAGTGATTCTGTGCATTGAAGCTCTAACATAACTTGCTCTGCAAAAAAGCTCTAAACATGAAAATCTGTCTTCTGCATTGCAAATAACATTTCATTTCATGAGAAAGAAAATCTTTCATTACTTGAGCTTTACTCTTAAAATTGCATTTAGCAACTTTCTTCACTGAAAAATAAGCTTTTCAGCATCCGTGGCCTTGCATTCTCTTAATTTGCTTAGTTGCACTAAACACGCATTAGTGTTCTTAGAAGCTCTAAACTAGTGATTCTGTGCATTGAAGCTCTAACATGACTTGCTCTGCAAAAAAGCTCTAACACACGAAAATCTGTCTTCTGCATTGCACATAGCATTTAATTTCATGAGAAAGAAAAATCTTTCATGTACTTGAGCTTTACTCTTAAAATTGCATTTACCAACTTTCTTTCACTAAAAATAAGCTTTTCAGCATCCGTGGCCTTGCATTCTCTTAATTTGCTTAGTTGCACTAAACACTGCATTAGTGTTCTTAGAAGCTTTAAACTAGGGATTCTGTGCATTGAAGCTCTAACATGACTTGCTCTGCAAAAAAGCTCTAACACATGAAAATCTGTCTTCTGCATTGCAAATAAATTTCATTTCATGAGAAAGAAACATCTTTCATTACTTGAGCTTTACTCTTAAAATTGCATTAGCAACTTTTTCTCACTGGAAAGAAGATTTTCAGCATCCGTGGCCTTGCATTCTCTTCATTTGTTAGTTGCACTAAACACTGCATTAGTGTTCTTAGAAGCTCTAAACTAGTGATTCTGTGCATTGAAGCTCTAACATGACTTGCTCTGCAAAAAACTCTAAACACGAAAATCTGTCTTCTGCATTGCAAATAACATTTCATTTCATGAGAAAGAAAATCTTTCATGTACTTGAGCTTTACTCTTAAAATTGCATTTAGCAACTTTCTTTCACTGAAAATAAGCTTTTCAGCATCCGTGGCCTTGCATTCTCTTCTTTGCTTAGTTGCACTAAACACAGCATTAGTGTTCTTAGAAGCTCTAAGTGATTCTGTGCATTGAAGCTTAACATGACTTGCTCTGCAAAAAAGCTCTAAACACAAAAATCTGTCTTCTGCATTGCACATAGCATTTCATTTCATGAGAAAGAAACATCTTTCATATACAGCTTTACTCTTAAAATTGCATTTACCAACTTTCTCTCACTGAGAAAGAAGCTTTTTAGCATCCGTGGCCTTGCATTCTCTTCATTTGCTTAGTTGCACTAAACACAGCATTAGTGTTCTTAGAAGCTCTAAACTAGGATTCTGTGCATTGAAGCTCTAACATGACTTGCTCTGCAAAAAAGCTCTAACACATGAAAATCTGTCTTCTGCATTGCAAATAACATTTCATTTCATGAGAAAGAAACATCTTTCATATACTTGAGCTTTACTCTTAAAATTGCATTTACCAACTTTCTCTCACTGAAAAATAAGCTTTTCAGCATCCGTGGCCTTGCATTCTCTTAATTTGCTTAGTTGCACTAAACACAGCATTAGTGTTCTTAGAAGCTCTAAACTAGTGATTCTGTGCATTGAAGCACTAACATGACTTGCTCTGCAAAAAAGCTCTAACACACGAAAATCTGTCTTCTGCATTGCACATAGCATTTCATTTCATGAGAAAGAAAAATCTTTCATGTACTTGAGCTTTACTCTTAAAATTGCATTTACCAACTTTCTTTCACTGAAAAATAAGCTTTTCAGCATCCGTGGCCTTGCATTCTCTTAATTTGCTTAGTTGCACTAAACACAGCATTAGTGTTCTTAGAAGCTCTAAACTAGTGATTCTGTGCATTGAAGCTCTAACATGACTTGCTCTGCAAAAAAGCTCTAACACATGAAAATCTGTCTTCTGCATTGCAAATAACATTTCATTTCATGAGAAAGAAACATCTTTCATATACTTGAGCTTTACTCTTAAAATTGCATTTAGCAACTTTTTCTCACTGTGAAAGAAGCTTTTCAGCATCCGTGGCCTTGCATTCTCTTCATTTGCTTAGTTGCACTAAACACAGCATTAGTGTTCTTAGAAGCTCTAAACTAGTGATTCTGTGCATTGAAGCTCTAACATGACTTGCTCTGCAAAAAAGTCTCTAACACACGAAAATCTGTCTTCTGCATTGCAAATAACATTTCATTTCATGAGAAAGAAACATCTTTCATGTACTTGAGCTTTACTCTTAAAATTGCATTTAGCAACTTTCTCTCACTGAAAAATAAGCTTTTCAGCATCCGTGGCCTTGCATTCTCTTCATTTGCTTAGTTGCACTAAACACAGCATTAGTGTTCTTAGAAGCTCTAAACTAGTGATTCTGTGCATTGAAGCTCTAACATGACTTGCTCTGCAAAAAAGTTCTTGACACACAAAAGATCTGTCTTCTGCATTGCACATAGCATTTCATTTCATGAGAAAGAAAAATCTTTCATGTACTTGAGCTTTACTCTTAAAATTGCATTTAGCAACTTTCTCTCACTGAAAAATAAGCTTTTCAGCATCCGTGGCCTTGCATTCTCTTCATTTGCTTAGTTGCACTAAACACAGCATTAGTGTTCTTAGAAGCTCTAAACTAGTGATTCTGTGCATTGAAGCTCTAACATGACTTGCTCTGCAAAAAAGCTCTAACACACACGAAAATCTGTCTTCTGCATTGCAAATAACATTTCATTTCATGAGAAAGAAACATCTTTCATGTACTTGAGCTTTACTCTTAAAATTGCATTTAGCAACTTTCTTTCACTGAAAAATAAGCTTTTCAGCATCCGTGGCCTTGCATTCTCTTCATTTGCTTAGTTGCACTAAACACAGCATTAGTGTTCTTAGAAGCTCTAAGTGATTCTGTGCATTGAAGCTCTAACATGACTTGCTCTGCAAAAAAGCTCTAAACACAAAAAATCTGTCTGTCTTCTGCATTGCAAATAACATTTCATTTCATGAGAAAGAAACATCTTTCATGTACTTGAGCTTTACTCTTAAATTTGCATTTAGCAACTTTCTCTCACTGAGAATGAAGCTTTTCAGCATCCGTGGCCTTGCATTCTCTTAATTTGCTTAGTTGCACTAAACACAGCATTAGTGTTTTAGAAGCTCTAAACTAGTGATTCTGTGCATTGAAGCTCTAACATGACTTGCTCTGCAAAAAAGCTCTAACACACGAAAATCTGTCTTCTGCATTGCAAATAACATTTCATTTCATGAGAAAGAAACATCTTTCATGTACTTGAGCTTTACTCTTAAATTTGCATTTAGCAACTTTCTCTCACTGAGAATGAAGCTTTTCAGCATCCGTGGCCTTGCATTCTCTTAATTTGCTTAGTTGCACTAAACACAGCATTAGTGTTCTTAGAAGCTCTAAACTAGTGATTCTGTGCATTGAAGCTCTAACATGACTTGCTCTGCAAAAAAAGCTCTAACACATGAAAATCTGTCTTCTGCATTGCAAATAACATTTCATTTCATGAGAAAGAAACATCTTTCATGTACTTGAGCTTTACTCTTAAAATTGCATTTAGCAACTTTCTCTCACTGAGAAATAAGCTTTTCAGCATCCGTGGCCTTGCATTCTCTTCATTTGCTTAGTTGCACTAAACACAGCATTAGTGTTCTTAGAAGCTCTAAATTAGTGATTCTGTGCATTGAAGCTCTAACATGACTTGCTCTGCAAAAAAGCTCTAAACATGAAAATCTGTCTTCTGCATTGCAAATAACATTTCATTTCATGAGAAAGAAACATCTTTCATGTACTTGAGCTTTACTCTTAAAATTGCATTTAGCAACTTTCTCTCACTGAGAATGAAGATTTTCAGCATCCGTGGCCTTGCATTCTCTTAATTTGCTTAGTTGCACTAAACACAGCATTAGTGTTCTTAGAAGCTCTAAACTAGTGATTCTGTGCATTGAAGCTCTAACATGACTTGCTCTGCAAAAAAGCTCTAACACATGAAAATCTGTCTTCTGCATTGCAAATACCATTTCATTTCATGAGAAAGAAACATCTTTCATGTACTTGAGCTTTACTCTTAAAATTGCATTTAGCAACTTTCTCTCACTGAGAAATAAGCTTTTCAGCATCCGTGGCCTTGCATTCTCTTCATTTGCTTAGTTGCACTAAACACAGCATTAGTGTTCTTAGAAGCTCTAAACTAGTGATTCTGTGCATTGAAGCTCTAACATGACTTGCTCTGCAAAAAAGCTCTAAAACATGAAAATCTGTCTTCTGCATTGCAAATAACATTTCATTTCATGAGAAAGAAACATCTTTCATGTACTTGAGCTTTACTCTTAAAATTGCATTTAGCAACTTTCTCTCACTGAGAAAGAAGCTTTTCAGCATCCGTGGCCTTGCATTCTCTTCATTTGCTTAGTTGCACTAAACACAGCATTAGTGTTCTTAGAAGCTCTAAACTAGTGATTCTGTGCATTGAAGCTCTAACATGACTTGCTCTGCAAAAAAGCTCTAACACACAAAAATCTGTCTTCTGCATTGCACATAGCATTTCATTTCATGAGAAAGAAACATCTTTCATATACTTGAGCTTTACTCTTAAAATTGCATTTAGCAACTTTCTCTCACTGAGAAAGAAGCTTTTTAGCATCCGTGGCCTTGCATTCTCTTCATTTGCTTAGTTACACTAAACACAGCATTAGTGTTTTTAGAAGCTCTAAACTAGTGATTCTGTGCATTGAAGCTCTAACATGACTTGCTCTGCAAAAAAGTTCTTGACACACGAAGATCTGTCTTCTGCATTGCACATAGCATTTCATTTCATGAGAAAGAAAAATCTTTCATGTACTTGAGCTTTACTCTTAAAATTGCATTTAGCAACTTTCTATCACTGAAAAATAAGCTTTTCAGCATCCGTGGCCTTGCATTCTCTTCATTTGCTTAGTTGCACTAAACACAGCATTAGTGTTCTTAGAAGCTCTAAACTAGTGATTCTGTGCATTGAAGCTCTAACATGACTTGCTCTGCAAAAAAGTTCTTGACACACGAAAATCTGTCTTCTGCATTGCACATAGCATTTCATTTCATGAGAAAGAAAAATCTTTCATGTACTTGAGCTTTACTCTTAAAATTGCATTTAGCAACTTTCTATCACTGAAAAATAAGCTTTTCAGCATCCGTGGCCTTGCATTCTCTTCATTTGCTTAGTTGCACTAAACACAGCATTAGTGTTCTTAGAAGCTCTAAGTTAGTGATTCTGTGCATTGAAGCTCTAACATGACTTGCTCTGCAAAAAAGCTCTAACACACGAAAAATCTGTCTTCTGCATTGCAAATAACATTTCATTTCATGAGAAAGAAACATCTTTCATGTACTTGAGCTTTACTCTTAAAATTGCATTTAGCAACTTTCTTTCACTGAAAAAAAGCTTTTCAGCATCCGTGGCCTTGCATTCTCTTCTTTTGCTTAGTTGCACTAAACACAGCATTAGTGTTCTTAGAAGCTCTAAGTGATTCTGTGCATTGAAGCTCTAACATGACTTGCTCTGCAAAAAAGCTCTAACACACGAAAATCTGTCTTCTGCATTGCAAATAACATTTCATTTCATGAGAAAGAAACATCTTTCATGTACTTGAGCTTTACTCTTAAAATTTGCATTTAGCAACTTTCTCACTGAGAAAGAAGATTTTCAGCATCCGTGGCCTTGCATTCTCTAATTTGCTTAGTTGCACTAAACACAGCATTAGTGTTCTTAGAAGCTCTAAACTAGTGATTCTGTGCATTGAAGCTCTAACATGACTTGCTCTGCAAAAAAAGCTCTAACACACGAAAATCTGTCTTCTGCATTGCACATAGCATTTCATTTCATGAGAAAGAAAAATCTTTCATGTACTTGAGCTTTACTCTTAAAATTGCATTTAGCAACTTTCTATCACTGAAAAATAAGCTTTTCAGCATCCGTGGCCTTGCATTCTCTTCATTTGCTTAGTTGCACTAAACACAGCATTAGTGTTTTTAGAAGCTCTAAACTAGTGATTCTGTGCATTGAAGCTCTAACATGACTTGCTCTGCAAAAAAGTCTTGACACACACGAAGATCTGTCTTCTGCATTGCACATAGCATTTCATTTCATGAGAAAGAAAAATCTTTCATGTACTTGAGCTTTACTCTTAAAATTGCATTTAGCAACTTTCTATCACTGAAAAATAAGCTTTTCAGCATCCGTGGCCTTGCATTCTCTTCATTTGCTTAGTTGCACTAAACACAGCATTAGTGTTCTTAGAAGCTCTAAACTAGTGATTCTGTGCATTGAAGCTCTAACATGACTTGCTCTGCAAAAAAGCTCTAAAACATCAAAATCTGTCTTCTGCATTGCAAATAACATTTCATTTCATGAGAAAGAAACATCTTTCATGTACTTGAGCTTTACTCTTAAAATTGCATTTAGCAACTTTCTCTAACTGAAAAAGAAGCTTTTCAGCATCCGTGGCCTTGCATTCTCTTCATTTGCTTAGTTGCACTAAACACAGCATTAGTGTTCTTAGAAGCTCTAACTAGTGATTCTGTGCATTGAAGCTATAACATGACTTGCTCTGCAAAAAAGCTCTAACACACAAAAATCTGTCTTCTGCATTGCACATAGCATTTCATTTCATGAGAAAGAAACATCTTTCATGTACTTGAGCTTTACTCTTAAAATTGCATTTAGCAACTTTCTCTCACTGAGAAAGAAGCTTTTTAGCATCCGTGGCCTTGCATTCTCTTCATTTGCTTAGTTGCACTAAACACAGCATTAGTGTTCTTAGAAGCTCTAAACTAGTGATTCTGTGCATTGAAGCTCTAACATGACTTGCTCTGCAAAAAAGTTCTTGACACACGAAGATCTGTCTTCTGCATTGCACATAGCATTTCATTTCATGAGAAAGAAAAATCTTTCATGTACTTGAGCTTTACTCTTAAAATTGCATTTAGCAACTTTCTATCACTGAAAAATAAGCTTTTCAGCATCCGTGGCCTTGCATTCTCTTCATTTGCTTAGTTGCACTAAACACAGCATTAGTGTTCTTAGAAGCTCTAAACTAGTGATTCTGTGCATTGAAGCTCTAACATGACTTGCTCTGCAAAAAAGCTCTAACACACGAAAATCTGTCTTCTGCATTGCAAATAACATTTCATTTCATGAGAAAGAAACATCTTTCATGTACTTGAGCTTTACTCTTAAAATTGCATTTAGCAACTTTCTTTCACTGAAAAAATAAGCTTTTCAGCATCCGTGGCCTTGCATTCTCTTTTTTGCTTAGTTGCACTAAATACAGCATTAGTGTTCTTAGAAGCTCTAAGTGATTCTGTGCATTGAAGCTCTAACATGACTTGCTCTGCAAAAAAGCTCTAACACACGAAAATCTGTCTTCTGCATTGCAAATAACATTTCATTTCATGAGAAAGAAACATCTTTCATGTACTTGAGCTTTACTCTTAAATTTGCATTTAGCAACTTTCTCTCACTGAGAATGAAGATTTTCAGCATCCGTGGCCTTGCATTCTCTTAATTTGCTTAGTTGCACTAAACACAGCATTAGTGTTCTTAGAAGCTCTAAACTAGTGATTCTGTGCATTGAAGCTCTAACATGACTTGCTCTGCAAAAAAAGCTCTAACACATGAAAATCTGTCTTCTGCATTGCAAATACCATTTCATTTCATGAGAAAGAAACATCTTTCATGTACTTGAGCTTTACTCTTAAAATTGCATTTAGCAACTTTCTCTCACTAAGAAATAAGCTTTTCAGCATCCGTGGCCTTGCATTCTCTTCATTTGCTTAGTTGCACTAAACACAGCATTAGTGTTCTTAGAAGCTCTAAACTAGTGATTCTGTGCATTGAAGCTCTAACATGACTTGCTCTGCAAAAAAGTTCTTGACACACGAAGATCTGTCTTCTGCATTGCACATAGCATTTCATTTCATGAGAAAGAAAAATCTTTCATGTACTTGAGCTTTACTCTTAAAATTGCATTTAGCAACTTTCTATCACTGAAAAATAAGCTTTTCAGCATCCGTGGCCTTGCATTCTCTTAATTTGCTTAGTTGCACTAAACACAGCATTAGTGCTCTTAGATCTAAACTAGTGATTCTGTGCATTGAAGCTCTAACATGACTTGCTCTGCAAAAAAGCTCTAACACACGAAAATCTGTCTTCTGCATTGCAAATAACATTTCATTTCATGAGAAAGAAACATCTTTCATGTACTTGAGCTTTACTCTTAAATTTGCATTTAGCAACTTTCTCTCACTGAGAATGAAGATTTTCAGCATCCGTGGCCTTGCATTCTCTTAATTTGCTTAGTTGCACTAAACACAGCATTAGTGTTCTTAGAAGCTCTTAGAGATTCTGTGCATTGAAGCTCTAACATGACTTGCTCTGCAAAAAAGCTCTAAAACATGAAAATCTGTCTTCTGCATTGCAAATAACATTTCATTTCATGAGAAAGAAACATATTTCATGTACTTGAGCTTTACTCTTAAAATTGCATTTAGCAACTTTCTCTAACTGAGAAAGAAGCTTTTCAGCGTCCGTGTCCTTGCATTCTCTTCATTTGCTTAATTGCACCAAACACAGCATTAGTGTTCATAGAAGCTCTAAACTAGTGATTGTCACACATCCGAAGTTTTATCTTTATTTAAACTATTTTTACAGATACTTTACATCTTAACACATCTGTATCAGTAAGATACTTTTGTCATCACAAACTCATCAGCTTGGGGCTGATAAAATGGACTTAAAGAATTTGCATGTTTCTCATATCAATTATGCATTCATCAGAGGATCATTTGTCTGCTTCTAATACTTGATTTAGAGCATCATGGTTTTAGGTTTGAAAGATCTAAAAACGTATTTGTTAAAACAAAAGTTATATCATTGTTTAATCACATTGCTTTTCATCATCTTGTAATCACACCCAGTGTGATTCTAAGAAGTTTTTATTTGTAAAAGGTTTGTATGACACATCATAAAAGTCTAAATGTTTTACTGTATAGGGGTTGTTTTTGTGTGTGTGTTTGTTTGTTTTTATGTGACTGTTTGTGTTTTATTATACAATTTTTAACAGTAATATTGAACTTTACGCATGTTTTACACATACTTAACATCTTAACACGTCTGTATCAGTAAGATATTTGTCACAAACTGTCAGACACATCAGGTGGTGTTGATAAATTGGATTTATCGATTATTTGAATTATTTCCTCTTTCAATTATTTGATCAATTCTTAGTAAAATAAACCTATATAGACCAGTTGTTTTTTTTTTAATAAATAAAACATTATACTGTGAAAAATAAACATGCTGCATTTAAACACACACGGTTAATAATGCAATTTTAAAGTGAGAAAGAAAGTCTAATCTGTTGTAAAGATTCTTGTTTAAGAAATACTTTTGTTGCAAACCTTATGACAACTAATTTTCAGTCTAATTCATAAAGAAAAATCTCTGTAAGTGTCTTGCGTTAATCAGAGGATCATTTGCCTGCTTCTAATCCTCATCATGGTTTTAGGTTTGAATGATCTAAAAACGTACTCGGTTACTGTCGTAACCTCGGTTCCCTGAGATACGGAACGAGTACTGCGTCTTGATAAAGACGCATATGGGAAAAAGCCTTTTTTCTCCTGAACTGAAGTCTTATTCAATCACGCTGTGAAACTGCACGGCTATTGGTTCGTGCAGTGGTAAAAAACGAACCAATGGGTCGGCAGCGGAGCTGCACGAACCTATGGCGATGATTCCCGCCAGATCCCGCCAAAATGGGCGGGACATCTGGCTATATAAGCGGTCGTTTCGCCAAAGGATCCTCAGGTTACTTCGACTGAAGCAACGACTGAGTCGTGCAGCTACCTGGCACAGCAAAGTACGCAGTGCTTGTTCCGTATCTCAGGGAACCGAGGTTACGACAGTAACCGAGTTAGGCTCGAATTCCAGGCAGGCAGGGCTAATAGAGAGTGCCTGCAGGTCTCCAACTCGCTTAACCGATGCTAGTGCTAGTAGCAGAGCAGTTTTCAGCGAAAGTGACCAGAGGTTCGTAGACTGTAGCGGCTCAAAGGGAGGGCCTTTCAAGGCCCTCAGTACAGTGGGCAGATCCCATGTAGGGACAGTAAGGGGCCGAGGTGGATTCAACCTCCTGGCTCCCTTCAGAAATTTGAATTACTGATTTACCCTGATATGCAAGCGTCCGTGATGCCATGCGTTGTGTGGAACCCGTGGTTTCAACCAGCATTGAAGGGGGCGCATGCGAAGCAGGCCCAGCTGTAACACTGGCGATGCTGCGGCCATAAGGCCCAGCATTCTCTGAAACACTTTGAGTGGGCGAGCGGTGTCGCTCTTGAAGGTGGCCGCGAGTTTCTGAAAAGCGCGTTCTGGCGCTATCACCGCTCTCATGCGAGCTGAGTCCAGGACTGTACCCAGGAACGATACTCGTTGGCTGGGAGACAGTGCGCTTTTGGCGAAATTGACCCTGAGCCCCAGGAGCTCTAAGTGGCTGAGGATGAGGGTTCTGTGTGAAAGTAGTTCCACCTCTGACTGGGCCAGAATGAGCCAGTCGTCGAGGTAGTTGAGAATGCGGATTCCCATCTGTCTCAGAGGGGAAAGAGCCGCGTCCATGCACTTCGTAAAAGTACGGGGGGCCAGAGACAGCCCAAAGGGTAGGACCGTGTACTGGTAAGCCACTCCCTCGAAGGCGAATCTCAAGAATCGTCTGTGATGGGGGGCTATCTGGATGTGAAAGTATGAAAGTCTTTCAGGTCCAGAGAACAGAACCAGTCCCCTGTGCGAATCTGCGAGAGGATCTGCTTCAGCGTGATCATCCTGAACGGCCGTCTCATGAGGGCGTGATTCAGGCGTCTAAGATCGAGGATGGGCCGGAGGCCGCCATCCTTTTTGGGGACGAGGAAGTAACGGCTGTAAAAGCCTGACTCGCTCAAAGCTGGAGGAACCATTTCTATGGCTCCTTTTTCCAGCAACGTCATCACCTCTGAGCGCAGAATGCGAGCGTTCTCGCCCTGCACCGAGGTGGAGACCACGCCGCTGAAACACGGGGGTCTTCGAGCGAATTGGAGTGAATAACCTCTTTTTATTATCCCCATAACCCACTCTGACACTCCGGGGATGGCCTGCCAGGCCTCGCCCGCGTGGCAAGGGGTTGGATAAACTCGAGTGGCCGGCTGCACGGAGGCAGGGCACTCGTGAGGGACGGAAGAGGAAAATTGCTCTCTTTTTGAGAATGTTTGTGTTTTTATTTTTTCCACTATCACAGCGGACGGTTGCATGGGCGCTTGTACGGACCCTGTAGCAACAAACACAATTCCCTCTGCACTCGGAAGAAAACGGGGGCCAAGAGGTTTCTCACGAGAGGCCTTTTGGAGGGCGGTCCGGCCGTGGCGGGACTCAACCCTCTCCTCTTCCTGTCCTGCAGATCAGGAGGACGCCGGAGGCGCAGGGTCCAACGCTATCTTGGGTCGGGGGCCCTGGCGCTTCGGAGGGGGGTGGCGTCTGGCTGAGCGTGAACGTCCTCGCGGCTGCTGAGTCCTAGCAGGCTGAGGGGCGGAAACGGCAGGTGCAGGTTTCGCAGGCTGCTGAGTCGGCGCAGTCCTGGGGCGACTCTGAGCAGCTGCAGGGCTGGAGCGCTTGGGCAGGTGTGTCGCATAGCCTGTGACGCCTTCTGTGCCTCTGTGAAGCGCTCAGCAAATCCTTCCACCGCAGGTCCAAAGAGGGCGCTGGGGGAAATTGGAGCATCAAGGAAGGAGACCCTGTCCGCGTCCTTGATCTCCGTCAGTGTGAGCCACAGGTGGCGCTCGAGCACTACCAGGCTGGCCATAGACCTTCCTATGGCTTGGGCAGTAGTCTTGGTGGCTCGCAAGCCAGGTCCGTTGCGCTTCTCAGCTCCCTGAGAGTCGCAGGATCAGGCTCAGACTCATCTACGGCAGAGAGGAGCTTGGCCTGATAGACCTGTAGAACCGCCATAGAGTGGAGCGCCGAAGCCGCCTGTCCAGCTGAAGCGTAGGAGCGTCCAGCGAGCGCTGAAGTGGTCCTGCATGGCCGTTTTCTTCAGCGCCGTCAATCGTAGTGAGGGCGAATGAAGCGGAAGTACGGAGGCGGGCAGAGTAAGGGGAGCGCCAAGATCTCGTGAGCTCATCGTGAACTTCAGGGAAGAACGGCGATGGTCGTTGCTGAGGGGCCTGACGGCACCCCGGCAGAAACCACTCATCCAGACGGCTGCGAGAGGGCTCCTCTGGTGGAGACCACTCCAAACCCAGCTCTTTAACCGCTTTTGAGAGGACACGGAAAAGTTCGGCATCCATCCCGGCTTTGGCGGCGCTGGGCGCGGGCAAACGTGAGGGGGCGGGGTCAGTTATCGAGCCCGACAGCTCCTCAGCATCTGAAGCTGCCAGTGACATGCTGTCATCGGCCAGCTCATCGTCACTTCCCCCGAACGAGACCAGATCGCTCGCGCTTGCAGAGGGATGCTGGTCAGGTTGGAAAAAAAAGGACGGGAGAAACCTCTCTGTGTGGCGAGAGCGAGACACGCGGGATCTGAGCTGGCGTGAGCTCGCTCTCAACCGGGCGCTGAGATCCTCTGCCCCGCTGTTTTTTCCTCACAGGTCCCTGGGAGGAAGAAAACAGGAGGGTGCGAGGGGCGGGGTCACTCTCTGAAAAGAAAGCAATCCGCGAGCGCAGAGAGGCGAGACTGATGCTCTCGCAGTGAGAACATTCAGAGCCAGCAAGCACGGCATCTGCATGGGATTTCCCCAAGCAGGAAACACACTCGCTGTGACCGTCATCGGCGTGCAGGGGAGACCTGCACGAGCCGCAGTAACGGCGCGGCATTAGAATGCCGATTTGCTCTTTTAGAAACTTAAGTGAGAATCGACGGATGGCGGCAGCGAACGGGACCAGAACTGCTGCGATGCTGGGGCGCGTAGAAAAGGCGGATCAGCCGAGCAGATCGAGGTCGCTGGGTCCAGCTGCGAGGCGTGTCAACGGCGAGTAGGCTTCTGGGTCAGTGTAGACAAAGGCTGCATCCGAAACCGCCTACTCAATGAGTAGGTACTTAATTTCAATAAGTACTTACTTAACGAGCGCTAAAAGAGTACGTACTTTTCAGCCAAATCTCGTTGAGTATGAATGTGATCCGCCATGTTTACGTTATCATGTGATCTATGACGTTATAACAAGCGCAAAAACAAACTTAAAAGTTATGAGCGACAGGCTTAATTCATCTATCTGTAAATATTTTGATGTTGATGAAATTTGCTCATTTTGTGGTCTTGTTGAAGAAACAGCTGCCCTTATGATTGTAGTATAAACAATACATTTTGGGTTGATTTAAGTTTTTATATTTTTAACTGTACTAATATAACCCACAGTTTAATCCTTAAAGATATTATTTTTTATTACGAAAAACTAAAATCGTTATCTCTTAAATGTTATTTTCTTAATTTTATGTGCAAAATTGTTCACCCACACGCAAAACTGGCTTAAAACTCCTTTGTTTTCTTATTTTTCTTGTTGAATGTCTCTCTCTCGTTTCATCCCTGAGGCTTATAAATAACAAAAACAAATGCAATTTTAATGCATAACGTTTATATGAATTGTATGATTATTCAAAGATATTTAATCTTTTTTCCCCGTGTATATAATCTCATAGTATATGCAAACCCATTAGTTATGTTTTCTGTTGTTTTTTTGTCATTATGATTGTTCATTGTTAAAGATACTACCATCTTTCACTGAGCTTGTATGTTCTGCAGTAATAATAATACATAAAATAAGAGCGACAGGCGCACAAACACCTCATAGCATCAATAAATCCACAACCCTACCTAGTACAGTTTTCCTCCATGTTTGTAATATCTGCACAAAGGAGACGTCGATCAGCTGCTCAAAGATCTTACCTTTGGAGAAGACTGTTGATTTTACACTCGAAAAATGTAAGTATTACTACTTAGAAATTAAGTTTTCCTCAGAATGCATTAGTAGCCCAACACTTATGAACAATAATAATAATAATAAATGCTGACCAATAATTAATTCTACTTTTTAGTAAAACAAGCAAAATGTAATTAGCTTTTTCATATGCCATAGCTATGCATGACTACACATGTTAATGAAACAATTATATTTTATTTACTGACAACAACAGGAAACATGAACAAATGAGTAAAATGTAAATAAAAGTAACCATGACAATAAATAAACAAGTCAACAACACATAAAACAAAGCTTTATTCAAACATTGTTCTAACAATCAAGTATTTACATGCAGTGAACCCACATCCTACTGCCATCTCAACACAGCTGAACCAGTTCTGCAGCTGACCACCGTGTCCACCTTCACCCGTCTCTGCTGTCCATCACGACCCACACTGCTGCAGTCAGACTGAATCTGATCATGGATGGGAAACGGACATCGAGGCTATCATTGCCTGAGTACACAGAGAGGATGAGGAAGACCACGATGACGCCCCTGAACCACACAATCTTGAATCAAGAGCAGGAGAACATGTGTGGGACAATCTGGCTCCTGCTGTGTCTGCTCCAAACATCTGTTTGCCTGCTCTCCATGAGGACAACTACCTGTAAAACAATTACACAGAGTAAAAAAAAAAAAATACATCTCATGTTGTCAGCATTCCATTTCTTGCCAAATTTCATTTAATATGTTTACAATTACAGGCTAATTTTTGATATAGCTTCATTACTTTTGTGGTGTAGTGAACTGGTAAGCAGAAGGTTGCTGGATCGATCTCTGCAGTCGTCACCATCAGTGTGTCCTTCAGCAGGGCTCTTTACTCCAGGTTGCTCCAAGGGGATTGGGGTCCCTGTAATAAGAGCACTGTAAGTCACTTCGGATAAAAGTGTCTGCCAAATGCATAATTGTAAATTTAAAGAAATTAAATTAAAATGTAAATGTTTTTTGCAGCTCAATTAAAAGCTGCTTGTTTCTTAAATATTATTTCTTCAAGGTACTACTATAATATAAATGTTTACATATATTTCATACAATTTCTATTTGGAGCTTTCAAGGGTTAGTTAACCAAAAACATAAATTCAGTCATTACTTACTCGCATCCACGCTGTTCAGTCCTTGTGTGTGTGTGTGCGTGTGTGTGTTTCCAAACACAAAAGGTGATTTTCAAGTTTGTCCTGCTGGTTTCTGTTCATACTATATCAGTCAATAGAGCCTGACTTTCAGAAGCTTCATGACATTATATGATGCTTTTGAAGCTTCTGAAACTCAGGCTTCATTGATTGATTTAATTTCATTTATTTTTATAGCACAAATAAACACAACAGGAGTTTACCACTGTGCTGTACAGAGTATAAAACTAAAATACAAGATAAAAAAGAAAGAAAGCAGTAAAACATAATAAACATAAAACATCATTAAGAACTGCTAAATGCTCTGGCCAGAAGATAAGATTTTAACTTTGATTTAAACTCATGTACAGAGGACAGGGATCTCATAAAAAGGAAGACTATTCCAGAGCCTAGGTCCAACAACGGCAAACGCACGACCCCCTCTTGACTTCAGTCATGTTCGGGGCTGAAATAGAGAGTAACTGTTTGTGGACCGTAGCCACCTGCCTGATGTATTCAGATTTAAAAGTTCAGACAGGTACGAGGGTGCAAGACCATTTAGAGATTTAAAAACAAACATCAATATTTTGAAATCAACTCTATGACGTACCGGCAGCCAATTTAGAGCCATTAAAATAGGAGTAATATGTTGATGCTTGCGGACTCCCGTTAAAAAGCTGGCTGCAGCGTTTTGAACCATTTTAAGCCTTGTAAAAGACTGGGAAATTCCAGCATATAAAGAATTACAATAGTCCATTCGAGATAAAACGACTGATGTTGTATGAACAGAAACCAGCAGGACAAACTTGACCAAAATCACATCCTCAGTGTCTTTTGGTCTTTCTCTAGATGCTCTCGCTGGCTCTGGGCTCACTGAGGATAAAGAGACCACAGCAACATCCAGCCCAGTTGAGGCAGTAAGGGCAGGTGGAGTGATGGAGCATCTCATCTATGGCACTAGATCATTTCCAGGATGCTGCTGTGGACTTCTCCATCCTCACTGCTCACAGCAGCCTGCAGACATTTCAGATCCTGCAAAGATGCACAAACACAATAGAAAAGCAGTCATTTTAACAGCACAATGTCATTTGATTTCTGTATTAGAAGTAACAAAATGATTTCTTACTTTATATTTTTGTTTTCCTTTTTTCCCCACAAATGCCGCTGTCACCTGCTCCACCACAAAAGCTCTGCATCAAATGTACAGCAATCAAGAATCAGAAAAGTGCTGTAATAGCTACATTTGAAATTACAATAATTAAAATAAACTACAACTTAAGATTTAAAAGATGTTTTATTGATGTCAGTAGTATACACTGAGAGCCTTTGATGGCAGCATTCCTTCATCAGTCACTCTTCACCGGATAAACACACGTGTGTCTCATTTGTCCCTGTAACATCCAGACAAGATTCAGTCACCTCTGTGATTTATCTGCTCAATATTACATTTACATGTTGAGGTAGCTGCTGATGTGTTCACTGGCTTTTTATCCAACACAAATGCTCCTCAGTTTATCAACAATACTAATGGACAAATTAACTTATGGTTAGCTACTCCATGTAGATTTATTCACATAACTTACATTAATCTAAAGCGGTGTTGAACAGTGAATTCTACATAACGGCATACATAACGTTACATCACTCACTCAGATGTCTGTTCATGTTGTGATGTGCTCATCTGTAATTCTTTTAGAATATTTTCCTCTCATATTAAATAAACATTTAGTAATCGTCTTTAAGATGTATGGTTTAAATGCACTTTGGAGACGTGCGTGTGGTTACTGGAGGTCTGGAGCTCCCCTGTTCACTATAGGCTACATAATAAAACATGTTTTTACAGCAAAATCATAAATATACTGATATATACAATTGAACAGTTTACGTAGAGTAAACGGTTCAATTGTAGCTCAACAAAAGCAATTTTTACCACATATAACCATGTTTTTGATTTATAATACTCACATTTGTAAACAGCCTCATCGCTGTTCTCCATCACGTTTGATGATGATTTATTGATCTCCCGTTGCCTCCTGGGATAGAAAAGTGTCCATCGGATGAACACTTCAGAATCTGGGCAGAAGCAGTAGGACATCCGGGAACTTCTCGACTTCTTTTAAGAATACTGAGGTTTCGGACATACTTATTCGCTCGGCTACTGCTTTTCCCCTACTATATAGTAGAGAAGTAGGCATATTCGGACGCACTTTAAGTAGACGCACATCCGAATGTCGCGAGAACGTCACCCAGGTAATTCTCGACTAGTTGCACTAAACACTGCATTAGTGTTCTTAGAAGCTTTAAACTAGGGATTCTGTGCATTGAAGCTCTAACATGACTTGCTCTGCAAAAAAGCTCTAACACATGAAAATCTGTCTTCTGCATTGCAAATAACATTTCATTTCATGAGAAAGAAACATCTTTCATATACTTGAGCTTTACTCTTAAAATTGCATTCAGCAACTTTTTCTCACTGTGAAAGAAGATTTTCAGCATCCGTGGCCTTGCATTCTCTTCATTTGCTTAGTTGCACTAAACACTGCATTAGTGTTCTTAGAAGCTCTAAACTAGTGATTCTGTGCATTGAAGCTCTAACATGACTTGCTCTGCAAAAAAGCTCTAACACACGAAAATCTGTCTTCTGCATTGCAAATAACATTTCATTTCATGAGAAAGAAACATCTTTCATGTACTTGAGCTTTACTCTTAAAATTGCATTTACCAACTTTCTATCACTGAAAAATAAGCTTTTCAGCATCCGTGGCCTTGCATTCTCTTAATTTGCTTAGTTGCACTAAACACAGCATTAGTGTTCTTAGAAGCTCTAAACTAGTGATTCTGTGCATTGAAGCTCTAACATGACTTGCTCTGCAAAAAAGCTCTAACACACGAAAATCTGTCTTCTGCATTGCACATAGCATTTCATTTCATGAGAAAGAAAAATCTTTCATGTACTTGAGCTTTACTCTTAAAATTGCATTTAGCAACTTTCTTTCACTGAAAAATAAGCTTTTCAGCATCCGTGGCCTTGCATTCTCTTAATTTGCTTAGTTGCACTAAACACAGCATTAGTGTTCTTAGAAGCTCTAAACTAGTGATTCTGTGCATTGAAGCTCTAACATGACTTGCTCTGCAAAAAAGCTCTAACACATGAAAATCTGTCTTCTGCATTGCAAATAACATTTCATTTCATGAGAAAGAAACATCTTTCATATACTTGAGCTTTACTCTTAAAATTGCATTTAGCAACTTTTTCTCACTGTGAAAGAAGCTTTTCAGCATCCGTGGCCTTGCATTCTCTTATTTTGCTTAGTTGCACTAAACACAGCATTAGTGTTCTTAGAAGCTCTAAACTAGTGATTCTGTGCATTGAAGCTCTAACATGACTTGCTCTGCAAAAAAGTCTCTAACACATGAAAATCTGTCTTCTGCATTGCAAATAACATTTCATTTCATGAGAAAGAAACATCTTTCATGTACTTGAGCTTTACTCTTAAAATTGCATTTAGCAACTTTCTATCACTGAAAAATAAGCTTTTCAGCATCCGTGGCCTTGCATTCTCTTCATTTGCTTAGTTGCACTAAACACAGCATTAGTGTTCTTAGAAGCTCTAAACTAGTGATTCTGTGCATTGAAGCTCTAACATGACTTGCTCTGCAAAAAAGTTCTTGACACACAAAAGATCTGTCTTCTGCATTGCACATAGCATTTCATTTCATGAGAAAGAAAAATCTTTCATGTACTTGAGCTTTACTCTTAAAATTGCATTTAGCAACTTTCTCTCACTGAAAAATAAGCTTTTCAGCATCCGTGGCCTTGCATTCTCTTCATTTGCTTAGTTGCACTAAACACAGCATTAGTGTTCTTAGAAGCTCTAAACTAGTGATTCTGTGCATTGAAGCTCTAACATGACTTGCTCTGCAAAAAAGCTCTAACACACACGAAAATCTGTCTTCTGCATTGCAAATAACATTTCATTTCATGAGAAAGAAACATCTTTCATGTACTTGAGCTTTACTCTTAAAATTGCATTTAGCAACTTTCTTTCACTGAAAAATAAGCTTTTCAGCATCCGTGGCCTTGCATTCTCTTCATTTGCTTAGTTGCACTAAACACAGCATTAGTGTTCTTAGAAGCTCTAAGTGATTCTGTGCATTGAAGCTCTAACATGACTTGCTCTGCAAAAAAGCTCTAAACACAAAAAATCTGTCTGTCTTCTGCATTGCAAATAACATTTCATTTCATGAGAAAGAAACATCTTTCATGTACTTGAGCTTTACTCTTAAATTTGCATTTAGCAACTTTCTCTCACTGAGAATGAAGCTTTTCAGCATCCGTGGCCTTGCATTCTCTTAATTTGCTTAGTTGCACTAAACACAGCATTAGTGTTCTTAGAAGCTCTAAACTAGTGATTCTGTGCATTGAAGCTCTAACATGACTTGCTCTGCAAAAAAGCTCTAACACACGAAAATCTGTCTTCTGCATTGCAAATAACATTTCATTTCATGAGAAAGAAACATCTTTCATGTACTTGAGCTTTACTCTTAAATTTGCATTTAGCAACTTTCTCTCACTGAGAATGAAGCTTTTCAGCATCCGTGGCCTTGCATTCTCTTAATTTGCTTAGTTGCACTAAACACAGCATTAGTGTTCTTAGAAGCTCTAAACTAGTGATTCTGTGCATTGAAGCTCTAACATGACTTGCTCTGCAAAAAAAGCTCTAACACATGAAAATCTGTCTTCTGCATTGCAAATAACATTTCATTTCATGAGAAAGAAACATCTTTCATGTACTTGAGCTTTACTCTTAAAATTGCATTTAGCAACTTTCTCTCACTGAGAAATAAGCTTTTCAGCATCCGTGGCCTTGCATTCTCTTCATTTGCTTAGTTGCACTAAACACAGCATTAGTGTTCTTAGAAGCTCTAAATTAGTGATTCTGTGCATTGAAGCTCTAACATGACTTGCTCTGCAAAAAAGCTCTAAACATGAAAATCTGTCTTCTGCATTGCAAATAACATTTCATTTCATGAGAAAGAAACATCTTTCATGTACTTGAGCTTTACTCTTAAAATTGCATTTAGCAACTTTCTCTCACTGAGAATGAAGATTTTCAGCATCCGTGGCCTTGCATTCTCTTAATTTGCTTAGTTGCACTAAACACAGCATTAGTGTTCTTAGAAGCTCTAAACTAGTGATTCTGTGCATTGAAGCTCTAACATGACTTGCTCTGCAAAAAAGCTCTAACACATGAAAATCTGTCTTCTGCATTGCAAATACCATTTCATTTCATGAGAAAGAAACATCTTTCATGTACTTGAGCTTTACTCTTAAAATTGCATTTAGCAACTTTCTCTCACTGAGAAATAAGCTTTTCAGCATCCGTGGCCTTGCATTCTCTTCATTTGCTTAGTTGCACTAAACACAGCATTAGTGTTCTTAGAAGCTCTAAACTAGTGATTCTGTGCATTGAAGCTCTAACATGACTTGCTCTGCAAAAAAGCTCTAAAACATGAAAATCTGTCTTCTGCATTGCAAATAACATTTCATTTCATGAGAAAGAAACATCTTTCATGTACTTGAGCTTTACTCTTAAAATTGCATTTAGCAACTTTCTCTCACTGAGAAAGAAGCTTTTCAGCATCCGTGGCCTTGCATTCTCTTCATTTGCTTAGTTGCACTAAACACAGCATTAGTGTTCTTAGAAGCTCTAAACTAGTGATTCTGTGCATTGAAGCTCTAACATGACTTGCTCTGCAAAAAAGCTCTAACACACAAAAATCTGTCTTCTGCATTGCACATAGCATTTCATTTCATGAGAAAGAAACATCTTTCATATACTTGAGCTTTACTCTTAAAATTGCATTTAGCAACTTTCTCTCACTGAGAAAGAAGCTTTTTAGCATCCGTGGCCTTGCATTCTCTTCATTTGCTTAGTTACACTAAACACAGCATTAGTGTTTTTAGAAGCTCTAAACTAGTGATTCTGTGCATTGAAGCTCTAACATGACTTGCTCTGCAAAAAAGTTCTTGACACACGAAGATCTGTCTTCTGCATTGCACATAGCATTTCATTTCATGAGAAAGAAAAATCTTTCATGTACTTGAGCTTTACTCTTAAAATTGCATTTAGCAACTTTCTATCACTGAAAAATAAGCTTTTCAGCATCCGTGGCCTTGCATTCTCTTCATTTGCTTAGTTGCACTAAACACAGCATTAGTGTTCTTAGAAGCTCTAAACTAGTGATTCTGTGCATTGAAGCTCTAACATGACTTGCTCTGCAAAAAAGTTCTTGACACACGAAAATCTGTCTTCTGCATTGCACATAGCATTTCATTTCATGAGAAAGAAAAATCTTTCATGTACTTGAGCTTTACTCTTAAAATTGCATTTAGCAACTTTCTATCACTGAAAAATAAGCTTTTCAGCATCCGTGGCCTTGCATTCTCTTCATTTGCTTAGTTGCACTAAACACAGCATTAGTGTTCTTAGAAGCTCTAAGTTAGTGATTCTGTGCATTGAAGCTCTAACATGACTTGCTCTGCAAAAAAGCTCTAACACACGAAAAATCTGTCTTCTGCATTGCAAATAACATTTCATTTCATGAGAAAGAAACATCTTTCATGTACTTGAGCTTTACTCTTAAAATTGCATTTAGCAACTTTCTTTCACTGAAAAAAAGCTTTTCAGCATCCGTGGCCTTGCATTCTCTTCTTTTGCTTAGTTGCACTAAACACAGCATTAGTGTTCTTAGAAGCTCTAAGTGATTCTGTGCATTGAAGCTCTAACATGACTTGCTCTGCAAAAAAGCTCTAACACACGAAAATCTGTCTTCTGCATTGCAAATAACATTTCATTTCATGAGAAAGAAACATCTTTCATGTACTTGAGCTTTACTCTTAAAATTTGCATTTAGCAACTTTCTCACTGAGAAAGAAGATTTTCAGCATCCGTGGCCTTGCATTCTCTAATTTGCTTAGTTGCACTAAACACAGCATTAGTGTTCTTAGAAGCTCTAAACTAGTGATTCTGTGCATTGAAGCTCTAACATGACTTGCTCTGCAAAAAAAGCTCTAACACACGAAAATCTGTCTTCTGCATTGCACATAGCATTTCATTTCATGAGA
>JALXFT010003062.1:0-22738 GCA_023376895.1 Aspiorhynchus laticeps
TTTTAAAAAACATTTTCTATTTTACTAAGTTATTATATATAAGGCAAAAGACCTTAACTCGCTAGAGTGTGAAACTTGTCCAGCCAAATTAATTATAGGTAGGACACTGGAAATTTGGCAATTAGATGTTTTGGTAATGAAAATTATCTACATTAAAAAATAGTGAGCTCAAAGTTGATTTTTACCCCTATTTTGAAGTTAATGTACTCTGCCTTTGCATTGCCTTTGCATTGTCTGTGCTCCTGCTCAAAACCGAAACTGCTTTTTTCCCCTTTATTTTATGTCTTTATTGCATGTTTTGTTGATATTTTGAGTGCACACAAATAAAAGTAGACCCTTTACAGTTCCGAACAATGTAGCCTATTACTCTTACCTTTATGAGCAAAAATGACGTGTATTTTGAAATATTTCCAATGCAAGTGATCGCTCTGGTGCGTCCATGTCCTGTAAAGCATGCTTCAGCCGCACAAACTACTGGATATGCAGAGCGTCAGTGCACATTAATCTAGGTTAAGTGTTTAAACTAACATTGTGGAGCTGTTTTATAACTATAGATTTAACTTTAGACAAGTCTTGATGATTTGAGAAGGCTAAATTGATCAAACATAGGCTATGATATAGGTAACTCACTGTCTGCCGCTGGCCGCTTGGTCGTTACTTTAAAAAACAAAAACTTACATTTAACAAATACATTTACATTAAAAAAAAAAAATTCTCATCTTTTTATTTTATTTTTGTTGTTATTAGAAGTTTAACATTTTTAATTTTACAAATTTAGTATAATTCAGTATTTTTTCATTGTTACTTTATTATTTACACTTTTATTATTACTTTATTTACACTTATTATTATTATTATTATTATTATTATTATTATTATACATTTGCAATATGTTTATCCAAAGTGATTTAAAGTGCATTCATGATATGCATTTTAATGAATATGTTTATTCCCTAGTAATAAAACCCATTAGCTAGACTAAAAGATAGCTCTATGCTTGTGCTATGCTCTCTACAAGTTGAGCTACTATTGCCATGAACAATTTTCACTGACGTCATTGACTCAGGAGCCAGTAGTTGCCCCTGAGCTGACCAAGGGCAAACGCAACACCAACAAGCCCTTCTCAGAGCAGGCGTGAATCGAACAAGCAAGAGAATACGGATGACATCAGACTTATTTCTTTTAGTCGTTTAGGCAGGCAAAGGTTAGACAGTAGAGAGAAGAGCAGAGCAGCACGTTTTATGGGAGGGTATGGAGGATTATTTACGACAACGGACCCTTTTTTCCCCAGTGTGGAGATGCTCTTTGGAGCGCAACCTGATATCCAGTAGTAACAGTCTGGTCTTCAGAGAGCTGCTAAAGTTTACAGTGATCTGACCCTCAGGAGCCTCCATCACAGATCATATAAAACAGGAAATCAGGAATTATGTTTTTAATTCTGTGCTCCTCTTGAGTTACAGGATGTTGAAAGGCAAAGTTCCAGAGTGTATATGTGTGAAAGGGCTCTGACTGCCCATATTTGTCTGTATACAGGTTTTCAGTGGTTTTGCTGTATGTATATACGTGTGCGTCCGGGGATCTCCGCCAAACGGCTGCTGCCCATATTTGTCTCTCGCATGTGCAGGGTTTCCCGGTCAGGGAAGGGTCAGGCTCTGGGAATGTATGCGTGTTAGCTGAGGGGTGGGATGACGGCACTGGCACATTTGATTGATGGGTAATTGTGCAACCAGACTCAGCTAGACTGAACTGGTGAGGTCACGGCCCGAGAGAGGAGGTGCTTTTTGTCCTTCTCGCTTTTTCTTGTCCCTTTCTGTGACGTCTTGCCATTCTCTTTGTTTTTATTAATACTAGTAGTTGCTCTTTCTTTCTTGCTTGCTGCTTTTTCTTTCTTTCTTTCTTTTTTGCTTTTTTCTTTCTTTTCGGCTGGCCATCTTCTTTTCCCTCCTCCCCTTTGCTGTTTTCTTTGTCCCTTTCCCAGGATTCCTCCTGTAGATTTTTTTTCTTTTTACGTGAATTATTTTCTGTAGTCGCATGTTGATTACGGCCATTCATCAGAAGTGTCCTCTTTCAAGAAACTTTTTCGACAAAGTGCTCTCATCGCAATCACTTTTGTTATGGTTTAGACCTTAATCTATGATCTGCTATCAAACCCTGTTTGTACTTTGCTGCAGTCATATTTTACCCCTCAGAGTTAGGAACTTATCATGCTGAGCGATTGCAGGACGCTCTCCTCGCCAAGTTCACAGGTGCTGAACGAGCCTTGCTTCACGGCTGTTTTTCCTCTGATTCACTCCAGATTAGATTACAAACAACCCACCTCTCACCAAACAGCTGCATTTCAGTCACAGATTTGACAGGAAGTCTTTAGCTTGTGATAAATAGGACAACAACCACAAACACGTGTATCGCATTCCTGCTAAATTCAGTTTCTCCTTTGCTACTTTTATAAATAAAGTAGCAGGATTGGGAAATGTCACCAGTAAGATTCAAACTCAAATTACTGACATGAGAACCAAGGTTCAATGTGTCGCAAACCACTCAGCCACGGCTCTGATGTAAAGTTTGTTTTTAAGATGTTCATGTTTCCTCAACAGTGTTTGGTGTTGATTAGGATATAATGTTGATATCTGAGGCCTTCGAGAGATAAAGTTGTCTTTTAGAACTGAAGCTCTCGGCTGTCTGACAGGAATGAGGGAGGAAGAGTATGAGGCAAGAGCTGTGGAAGACAGGAGTCGCACTGCATTCTGCATACTGTTGATGAGGGTCACACTGCATTCGTACTGCAGGCTCTACTGTTTTTCATCTTTTCTCTTTCAGAGCAGCCTGATTTATGGTAATTATCCATATTTAGGATCATCTATCAACTGGTAGTTGCTAGGCAATGGGAGCAGCTGTGTGTGTGTGTGTTTGGGCTGGCGAGTTTTCTGTCAGGTACTCTGCTCAGGTGATGGCCTAGTGGAGAGACTGTGCTGGGGGATTTAAAGAGACAAAAAAAAACACAATTCCTTCCTTCATCCTCGCTCTCTCTTTCTCCCGCTCTGTTTCCTTCATAGCTCCCTCCGCATGGGGGTTCTCTGTCTGTTCTGACATTGTTGTGTCTCTGAGCACCAGGGTGGATGGTGTGTTATCTGTTTCTCGGCGAGGGCACGGCATAAGGGAGACGCTATATACAGGCGGCGTGTTTGGACTCCAAACCTCCCGGTTTTGCTCAGGATTAGGGAAGCTTTTGAACCTATGCGACCGAACACAAGCGTTTTTTTTTTTCAACCGAAAGAACTGTTTCCCCCGTAAAGGGCCAGATGGGGACGCGACTGCAGTACTTAGGATATAATGGCCATTGTCTCACGGCTGGGCTGTTCCTCTATGACAACGGCGAAAGGTGATTTATTGACTGCGCAGGACGGCCTGCCAGCCGCTACGACCAAACCTGGATAGAGAGAAAAAAAAAGACACAGAGAAAGCAAGTAGTATATAGAAACCAAAAAAGCACTGCAATGCAGGAACAAGCAGCAGGAGATTGAGTATAAACAGACAATATGAAATATTTGTTTATTTTACGGCTGAAGAGATTATTAGAGACAGCTGCATGGATGGTTGGAAAATCACTTATTGGAAGTCATTATTGATTGCAACGCACATGCGGGCATTTTTTCTTCTCCCCCCTCAGATACCAGGATCAAGCAGAACCCCTGGAAATCAGGCCTGTTATATTCATTCTTCTCTCGTCTGACTGCTAGCGTAGCTTTTCACCTCGGTTCAAGTGAACTACATGTCCTGCTTATAGAAAACACATTTTAATTATGTGTGCGAATGGGATGTACTAACAATAGAATGAAATGTCTGTTTACAAACATTAATTTACCTCAATTTCATTACATTTCCGAGCCATTCAAATATTTGATTTGATATCATCTTTGAATTCCGACCGAAACATGTGTGTATCAGATGCGTGTCGCACACAAACACTCTATCAACAGCGCTAATTACAAGAAGGTAATTATTTGTGGAAGTATTCAGGTGAAGATTGAGGCACCTTCAATTACTCAGCAATCATGAGTGCTGTTTAATTAGCTAACATGCACTTGTTTAGCCTCTCCTTGTTTACTCGGCTCTCCGTAATTCACTGTGTGGAGCTCGTGCAATAACAACATGCAGCACAGCTGCTTCACTCAGACTGGAAATGTCTTGGGGTGATTCTTCACTTAGGAGAACTTTTCTGTCCCCTAGAATGAATTTAAAGAAAAAACAAGAATTCTAGTCTTAAAGGATGTTACAGTAGCTTTATGTGTGTGTTTTATAGCTTTTTCTTAATTTTTGGAGTATTATTAATATTATTATTATTATTTTTACAATTTAATTATTTTAGCTTTTATTTAAACATTTTATTTTCAATTGTGACAGTGTTTTAGGGGTTGGTAAATGTCAAAAATACAGAGAGACAAGAAACAACAATTTAAAAGTGTTTTTTTTTTGTTTTTGTTTTCTTCATGTAGGCAATGGTTCTTCCTAACTGAAGAATCACCCTTTACATTGACACATTCAGTAATAAAAGCTGTGTTTTTTTTTTCAATCTGATTTTTTTTAATTAAATTTTGTACTTTGCAAACATTTGAAGATGTTTTAGTGTATTTTGTCTTATTAATGATTTTATCCAATAATGTACTTAGTTCACTATTTTATGCTATCCACTTTTCTAGGCTGTTATAATTTCGTTTTATCTTGATTTAGGGTCAAGTAGTAAATAAATAAATGTAAACTGCAAATTCATTTTTGGTTCCTCTTCATTTTCTCTACAAGCAGCACAGCTATTTGTGCTATATTTAAGTAGCCAAGCAAACGTTAGCTATGCTATGCACTTCCTCGTCTTAAAATATGTCTGACCTCACCGTACTCTTGCAGGGTGGATTACCTAAGTAAAGTAAATTGCTGTTAATAATCCGTTAATTGAGCCCTTTCATTATTCAGCAAGCATTTTGATATCGGCGTTCAGCAGTCTTGGGGGATGACGGGACGTGAGCGCCTTGTTGTGGTTTGTGCGGCCGTGAGACCTCCATTCACAGGCTGCTCTGAATGAGGACGTAACGGCGGCTAAAGGAGACAGTCACTCCCCCGGTGCTGCTGTCACCTCTGCTTTGCTCTTCCCTCCCTATTGTTTGAAGCTAATGTAAAACGCACTGTCTATATGACCCATTTTAGCAGCCCATTAGCATAATTTGGCTGTCGCATGGCCACCGAGTTAATGTACTTGCAAATGACAGGGAAAGTGTGTTATACGACCTTAGGGTTTTTAAAAATTAAATGACAAAGTAGGCCGCACTTTGCATAAGTATGGACTTGACATTGGAGCGTGCGTGTGCGCCTGTGTGTGTTAGCAAGTGAGTGAGTGATATTGTAGTGTGTCAGTGCAAGGTGATGTGAAAGCATTTACACAGTAGTATTTTAGTTTGTTCATCTATTTAACAAAACTGTTTTTTTTTTGTTTTTTTTATTGATAGTGTTACAGAAACCATTAGTCAAATTTGATATTTTAGCATTTTTAATGGCTTATGGACTTAGGAACACCTTTGACGGTGTTATTATAGTTAACTCAAACTGAAACAAAAATTAAAACATTAAAAATTAAAGTTAACTGAAACAAAATATAAAAACTGTTATTTCAGCTGCCAAGGCAACACTTGTCTTTTTAATTAAGTTTGATTCATACAAAAACAACTAAAACCACAACTAAAATGAAAACTGTATAGACATGTTTTTTTGTTTTTTGTTTTATAAAAAGGCTATTAAAAATGACAAACACAAAACAAAGTTACTAAAACTTTAAAATTAAAAATATAAAAATGGATTAAAATATTAAAACTAAACGATGTAATATTAACTAAAAAAGTATAAACCTTTATTATAATCAAAATATAAACAAATATATAAAATAAAAATACTTTTTTTTTTTTTTTTTTTTTTGGGGCATTGTATTTCTTACCCAAATATTCTAAAATGCTGACATTTTAAATTTAATTATCAGGGAATCAAATGTAATCTGGTTCTGAATCTGATAAGTAATAATTAGTGCACAATTATCAGGCTGTTTATTCTCGCGGCCTCCTCTCCGTTTGATGTAATTCTTTGTATTTTTAATGGCTCGGTCTGTTGCCCTAGTTATATACCTCCATCCATACTCGTCTGCAAGTATCTAAAGCGAAAAGATGAATTTGGAGCGCAGAATGGAATGCCACACCAGTTCTTCAGGGGCCTGAAGCTATTCCGCCATATGGTGGCCTATTCCACACGGAGGATGGTGGGAGGGGGCTGGGCCAGCCTTTTACAAGAGATGCTTAAAGAGGCAAAGCAGATATTAATTCAGAGAGCCTACTCCAGAGTGTCCGCAGGAGCACAAATCACTGTCAGCGGATACGGAGAGGTGGGCAGGGTCCGTGTAAAACGCCCGTCTGCACTTCAAAGCCTTCTTTTGTTTAGTCTGTAATAAAGTTAGATGTGTCTCGCAGAGAAAAGGGACGAGCACACCAAGCCTGGAGACAGAGCACAAAGGAAGTCCTCAAAGAGGACGATTGTGTGGAAGATGGTGAAAAATGTGAAGGCTTTTCTCCTCTCTTAGGTTCACATTGGGCTAGAGAGAGAGAGACCGGGTGGGGGTCAGATCTACAAGCTAAACCCCCCTCAGAAATCTGTCCATCTCCGCAGTGCCCTTATTACTTTAAACCGCAGCCATCAATCAACGTGTGTCCGCAGAATAGAAACACCGATCATTATTCACACTTTAGAATAAACGGAATAAAGAAAGTAAGCTCGAAAAAGGTTTACAGACCGGGTCCAAAATGAACACTTGCCAAGCGACAAATGGGAGTATGAATTGGCATTGGAGATTAATTCAAGCAAAGTTACTTGCATGGAACTGCAACATAATACATGGCTTAAATCAAATCGTAGGAATGATAGTCAGACGTGAAGGATTCAAATCAAACCATCTAACCAAAGAAAACATCAGTCGTGACCTTTACCTCAGTAAATAACTTATTTTTACAAGTTTAAGTATTTTTTTTTTTTGCAGATCATATTGAATATGTAATGAATATATCAGAAATATATTAGGATGCAAGTTACATAAAGACCTGCAAAGTTTGTCACTAATATGCAATAATTTCTGCATTATGCAGTCAAATTAATCTATTAGAGACATGCAAGTTATGTAATAACCTGCGTATTTTGTCACTAATATGCAATAATTTCTGCATTATGCTACCAAATGTGAATATATTAGAAACGTGAGTATGTAAGTTATGTAATGACCTGCACAGTTTGTAACTAATAAGCAAGAGAAAAAGAAAATAAACTATTTTGATAAATATAAATTTAATGATTTTTTTAATTAATAATTTACTAACAAAATCATTAACAAAATGTTCATTTTGGACTCTTTTTACAGTAACTTGTCCAAGAAACCACAAATCACTACACCTACACAACATATTGTCTATCCCGGTTTACTTTGGTAAACTTAGATTTTTTTTTCTGGTATGTTATAAGACACACATTATGCATTCATTTCTAGAATCGGTGCAGTTGCCGTCGCCAGTTTCGGGGGGGGGGGGAGAGAGAGAGAGAGAGAGAGAGAGAGAGAGAGAGAGAGAGAGATTGCTGCATTCTCACTGACATGCAGAGCATTACCATAATTGGCTTTTCTACATGATAGGACAGAGGAAATAATAATGCCATTTTATTTACAGCCTTCAGTGTCCTGCCCCTCTTCCCCTCCTCCTTTTCTCTTTCGCTCTCCATCTCTCTCCCTGTCTGCCTTCAGCGTGCTGCGTAGGTCAAAAGACATGGTTTGATCAGCCCTGTCCAAAGGCATCAAAGTTGAGTGGCATGTAATGGAGACCCAGAGACAAACCACATCGGCCAGCCAAATAAGACTTGCCAGTTTTCCCATTAAAATGTCGGGTAAACGGCACGGCTTTCCTCTGCACACTCCAAAACCACTATGACCGGCTAAATCAGCCGACTGAGGGAAGGCGGAATTGGACATTAGTAGTGCAAATGACTGTAGTGATTGCCCCCTCTCCTCCTCGATAAAATAAATAAATAAGAGGAAGGAGGCGGGGGAGAGAGAGAGGCATCGGTGGGCCGCGTTAGTGACAGTCCGGGAAGGAGAGGCCTTCGGCATCTGCGCTCCGTCATCGAGCATTCTCGTTCCCCTCTTCGAGTTTGAACACTTAGGCCTGACACGTCTCAAGCGCACCAGCCAGCTCAATCAGACAGACCTGGTTTTGTCCAGCAGACCGCTTGGAAGCAGCAGAAAAGATGTATTTTTGAAGAACAGCAGATGTTATTGGCCCGCCAAAATCACTTTGTTCCAAGCTCTGTAGGTAACATTTTGAGGCATCATAAGCAAGCAAGATGGCTATGAAAGTTCTCTAGTGCTATTTGCTTTATATGGTTTAGTGGTTAGCATTGTGCTCTGGGGTGTATATGGGAAATTCTGGTTCAAATCCAGCCTGCATCTCATTTCCTCTTATTTCAACCCTAAATAATTATTAAGCAGAGCTTTAATGTGTATTTTCAGTTTTTTGCTCGCAGAAACTGTTCAATCTCGTCTAGAGTCACGGCTTGCTAATTCTCCACTGTTTGTTGGGCAACTGCATGCGAATCTCAACGCTCGAGTGCTCGTATGTGGGCGGTGTTTCTAAGAGCTTTGGCGCTGGCTGTGTTTGTGTGTGCGGTGTCATGGGTGTCTATAGCAAGAAGGTTCACTCTGCGGTTGATCTTTGTTGGCTGAGACAGTGAGCTCTGCTCGTGTGCGTATGTGTGTGTATGTCCCGCTCATGTCCCATTGCTGTGTCACCTGTCTAAACTCAGTGAGATCTCAGCAGCCACAGTGACAGCTCCGCTCTGGACACAGATGGCCACGCTCTCCTGCACAACACACATATGCGCACACACCTCACATCTTGCACACCTCATACATGCACACAAGCACAAGGCCCCGGTGCTCTGGCTGATCGTTTTAGATGTTGGTAGGCACTCAAGAACATACACACCTTTGTTCTGTCTGGCCATACTGGTGTGTGGCGTTTGATAGAACACACACAAGCACAGGGGCATAAGAACGATTTGAAAATTGTGTGGGGTGGTAGGGGGCACATTAGTGTTGGGCGATATGGTCATTTTTCATATGTCATATCACCAGCCTGTAGGGCTGTCAAAATGGCTGAAAAACTAAATTCGAATTTTGTACCTAAATATTATCAAAATTCGAATTATATTCGAATTTAAAAGGCATAATTTCAGTTAGAGGAAAAAAAGCTTTTGGCTTCTCCCCTGAGACCACAAGAGGGCGCATTGAGCTAAATATTACTAATTCACGGTTATTCAAAGCATAAAATAACACGACTATCTTTGAAAAATGTGCATAATGTTTAAAATAATGTTTAACCATATATAATTATTAATTAAATTGCTTAAACAATTAGAAACAAAAAAGCATCATGTATATACACAGTTTAATACAAAGCATGGAAAACAATTACAAAGAGTAACGTTACTTTTTTCATTTAAAAACACGAGATGCAGTGGAATGGGGAGAGACCCGTCCCGCCATAAAGTTGAGACATGTTTTTTCAAAGTTGAACTTACAATAATCTTAAATCGCTTTCTAAATATCCGACTCACTTTTGCGAGACGCGAGTGCAACGGTGATCGATGTCCCTCTAGAAAATGTGATAAATTTGCGTTCTGTGTGAACGGCTTGGTTTCAGTTTTGACGTAAACAACATCATCTCCGCATTGATGTTCTCTTTTTCCGCAGTATTTTGAATGAACAAGGTATCCAGTGGGTTCAACTGGATAAGTAAAAAAAAAGCATGAAAATGCAATGACATCTACCTACATCTTCATCGCATCTCGTGCGCCACTGATAAGGCTGCCTGACGCACACCTAAAATTCGAATGCAACGTTTTGCATTCGAATGTGGATTTTTTTTTTTTTAAATTCGACGAATATTCGAAATTCAATTTTTTTTTTTTTACAGCCCTACCAGCCTGTGAGATCGCCGATACACGATATTATCGTGCATGGGCTATTTCATAACTATTTGGTGATTTTAAACCGCACATGCGTGAGAGAGCCTGCAAGTACCAATAACCGAATTAATATACTTTCAAACATGCTGAAAAACTAACATGTTAAATATAAAAAATATTTAAAACAGCTAGTTAATATTTGGATACAGCAGTCATACATCGCTATTAGGACCGCACGTCCTACTGTGACAAGTTTGCCGCATCGGCACGTAAGTTATAAGTCTAAAATCAGTCAAGGTGAAAATCAAAAGTAGTTTGTGTTGGAAATAAACGAACATGTTAAAGATAAAAGTATTTTCAGGTAAGTTCATATTTTTGGAGTAAAGTTAAATTAAACGGATAGGTAGGCTACATCAGTCATACAGCGCTCCGGACCGCGCGCCCCATGACGAGCCCAGTTTTAGACTGATAACTTATTAACTGCATATTTTTATAATAACAATGATGAAGAATAAGCATCCATGTGTTTTGTTAATGTGCTGTAAAGAAAACGAAATGCTGCCGGTGCAGTTTCGTCATGTTCATTCATAGCTCGAAGCTGTTCAAGATGACGTCTAAAAGATGTCTCTTTTTGCACTCTTGACAAAGCCTAATTTGTAAAAAACGATTATCACCCTGCAGTTAAATTTTGATGTGGGCTTAGTTTTAGAGTCCGTTTTTAAAACATTTCCAATGAGGAGGAGAAGCCTAAAGGCTTCTTTACTTTCCGCGTTCCGTTCCGTTCCGTCTCGCGCACAGCCGCGTCCGCGCAGCATTCAAAGTATACTCAGCCGCAGAAGAGTGCGGACGGACGAGCTCAACACATGCGAAGGACCACCAACTTGACTTGCACGGTCTCAAAAAATTTCACTCGGACGGGGTGCGCGACTGTCCGCGAGCCCTCTTGAAGACGAAAATTACGTAATAAGGACAGTGTGTGGACGTGGACGGCCCAAGTATACTTTGGCCTTAATCCTCATCTGCGCGTGTGTGTGAAGTGCGGCACTGAGTTGAAATAGCGGGGCAATTTGATAGCCCAATAATAATAGGCCGCCTAACAATAATAATAATAATAATAATAATAATAGTTTTATACATTAATAGGAGAATGAGCCTAATATCGTCTTGACTATTGACAAAGACATTTGCTATCGTCATATCTCTGACTATCATCGATACACGATACTACAGTCTATTGGCACAACCCTAGGGCACATTTTAAATATCAGCCTGGCTCATGAATATTAATTGGATGGCATAATTCTTGTCAGGTAGTTTTAAATGATTTGCTGAAAGGCATGTAAGTGGGCGCTATATTAGGAAGATTACAACAAAGCAGGTGTCTCGTTATTTTTATTTTAAGTTTAACTGAATAAGATGTATGTGTGTGTATTTTATTTTTTATTATTTTTGTTTTTTACGACGTCATTTATAATTGTCATAAGGGTCAATTTTGGGAAATTGAGATTTATACATCATCTGAAAGCTGAATAAATAAGCTTTCCATTGATAGGACAATATTTGACTGAGATACAACTATTTGAAAATCTGGAATCTGAGAGTGCAAATAAATCTAAATATTGAGAAAAAGTTCTTATCAATGCATATTATTAATCAAATAAGTTTTGATATATTTATGTTAAGAAATTTACAAAATATCTTCATGGAACATGATCTTTACTTTGCTATATCCTAATGGTTTTTGGCATAAGAGAAAAAATGATAATTTTGACCCACACAATGTATTGTTGGCTATTGCTGCAAATATTCCTGTGACTTATTACTGTTTTTTTGCTCCAGGGTCACATATGTAGATCTTTTGATATGACAGACATGCGTATAGATGTGTATATGATTTCTATTGAAATATTTCTCAATTAGGTGTGAACTGGAAAACGAACGAATTGGAAGCAAAAATGTAATGTTTTTGTTTTGGCCTCCCAAATTTGATCAACATTTGTTGAACCAGACTTTCAGGCCTTGTTTTGTATGCTATCCTTGGAAAGTGCCTGCTTCACTCAGTAAATCAAACTCTTTCTCATTCCCCACCGCATCAAAAGCATGGTCTTTTTATAGCAACTATTGATTCGCTTAATTGTGTGTTTTCTTAAGTTATCTGTGGCGTTTTCTGCCGACAGTACAATGCAGGCTTATTTTTGACTGACAAACACAACAAGCCCCCCCCCCCCTCTCCTCTTAATCCCTCTCTTATTGTTCGGCGTGATGTTTAAAAGCAGGCCCCCGATAAGAGATGGCAGCAGTCAAACTTCTGATTGGGTTATTAAGTGTGAGCTGTCGTTGCCGTCGTCTGGCGGGTTTCTTCTTTTTTTTTGACGCAGATGGCAAAAAATTGCCAAGTCGTGTTTGACGTCTTGATGCGAGGACAGTGACATGCCAACGCGCATGCCTGTCAGATGCCACGCGGTGTCAGGGGCTGAGGAGATGCGCTCGATTTAGTGTCAGGTTCTGCCCATCTCTTTGCGAAAAAAGCCTTCTCGTTCCATCTTTCTTCTGCGCCCCCCCGTCTCACTTTTCTCTCTCTCTCTGCCCCTCTATCACTCTCTCTGTAATTACATCAAAGATGAAAAACTTCTCTCTTTGTTTTAACGTGATAAGCTGTCTTAAATGCTGCAGTGACTTGAGGGAATTATCAGGGCTTCAATCCACTGAACCGTGTTACGGCGTGAGCATTTCTTTTAAAGCGATATTTGGATAAGTTATTTATTTGACAGTTTGTAATGTTTATTTCACCAAATCCTTTTCGCTTTACGCCGCCTACTTGATTTCTCCGAGGAATTGACGGATTGAAATCCGTCGGAGAGCTCGAGGCGGAATCAGTGATATTCTTTAAGAATATCCGAGTAACGGGAACGCCACATACGCCACATTCCCAGCTGTTCACGCCCCTACAGCTTCCTCCACGCAGCTGTAAATGGCACCTTACAAACATCAGGTACGGAGTCCGTTCTGATTACGTGTGCTCAGCTGCACGCCGTTTGAAGCTGACAGCACATCTGCTTCAACCACTGAGACGGATCTTGGCATCTCGGACAGACATCTCCTGGTGGCTTGCTGAGATAAAGGAACAACTCTTCAAGTGCTGCCTGTCTCTTTTTCTTCTCTTTACTCCCTCCATCTAATCTACTGCTCCCCTCTTTTCCTTCTCTGTCTCTTCCTATTGCCTTCAAAGTTGTGCAGGCTGTTGTTGCGGCTTTTCTTCTCATGTTGTTCAAAATGGCTGATAGTAACAATACCGCTCTCACAAAGCGAACAGGAGGCTTTTTTATAGCCGGACATGCTGTGAAGATGCATGCGCTCGCACACACACACACACACACACACACACACACACGAGCACGCTCGAAAAAGGTACTTTGATGTGTTTCGATGACGGGGAGCTCATTTTGTTTATCTCCCACTGCAGATCGAAACCAGCTGATTAAACAGGAATTTAATCCTACCGCTCCTCATTAAGCACTTGGTCTCATGGACCTTTATTCTCTTTTCATTAAGCGAATTAAACGAGTAGCATTCTCTCTCTCTCGCTCGCTCTTTTTGTCTCGCAGCTGTGGGTGCCGACAGTGGGCTATCACTCTGTTTTTTCTGTCATAGCTCTGTCGGCACACAATAGAGTGAAGGAGCTTTTTGTGGCTGAAACATGAAACCTTACATTTGTGAACATTATTGTTCCATTCCTTTTCCCCCATGTAATACATCTGACAGTACATCTTATTACCACACATTTAGCTGAGGAAAATAAGCATTTTCTGGTGTGGCGTAGGCAACATTTTCCAGTATCCTCTTTTTTTTACCTTGAGAAATAAATGTGCACTTAGCCGTAATACGCAGAGCAAAAAGAGCCATATTTGCACAAATAAGCATGAATGTGTATTTCTGAAAAACACACTCGTGGGCCGATGCTGTTTTCACTAAAAATCAATGCATTAACTGGTTCTTATCAATCCACTGGGACTCTTTTGGTCAAAATATCGACAAAGGAGGAAGACATCGTTGCCAGTGTTTAGGTTTTAAGATTTTTAAAAAGAAAAAAAAAAATAGTTAACGACAATTTGGAAGTAGATTTTGAGACTGACCCGAAAGCAAATCCTGCTAAATCCTACAAGCATGCATGATTATTGGTCAATAATGAAACATTGGCCAATTAACTGGCCTATCCCTATAAGGAAGGTGCACTAAAATGGTTATGTATCGTCTTGTCTTCTCTCTCACTCTCTCTCTCTCTCTCTCTCTTTCCCGTGGCTGCACACACTCTTGACTCCCCGAGAGTTAGTACAGCATGGACCATGACAACATGACATGCCATTTCCACTTGCATTTTAGCATGACTCGCTGCAAGAACTTCCATCGCCTTTGCCAACAGCATTGAGGCAAGCTGCACCCTGTGCTGCATCCCTGGCAATAACTCGGACGCAATCTCACACTCAGAGGAGTCTAGCTTGGCTAGTGCATGGGAGAACTGGATCAATGTCACACACAGTCTGTGCCCTCTAACTACAGGGAAAAGGAGGATGAAAAAAGAGAGAGAGAGAGAGAGAGAGAGAGAGAGAGAGAGAGAGAGAGAGAGAGAGAGAGAGAGAGTAGTCATTGGAGTTCGTTTTTTGTAAACAAAAGGGGTGGGGGTAAATTTTGTAATAGTAGATTACCTGTAATAGTACCCTTTTTGCTTTAGAGAACTGATTTTCAAAGGAGGACTCTCCTCTGCCCTCTTTACCCTTGCTGAGCTGTTACACAGGGTAGCTTTGTTAGTCTCAGCAGTGAAGGGTGCTATCTATCATAGTCAAGATATGGATGTTTGCCACTTTATAATTGCAAATCTGCATCCTCTGCCAGTACTATTGACAAAAAAATCTCTTTAGGATCATTATGTAGGCACGCACACGTGCAATGATACATTTTCCACACCTATCCCATTTAAAGTGAATTTACGTATTCAACAGTCCATGTTAAGTTGCACATTTGGGGAGCTCTTTTGTCTCATCATCTGTTTTTTCCCCTCTGTTTTGTTTTCTCAGCCTATGTGCCGGAGGATGAGCTTAAGGCAGCTAAGATCGATGAGGAGCACCTGCAGGACGATGGACTCTCCTTAGACGGTCAGGACGCAGATTACCTGTGCAATGAAGAAGACGATGGCCGTGAACAGTTGAGCTACCAGAACTCTCCACTCAGCAATGGCACCAACCCAGACGCCGGCTACGGCTCGCCCCTCAGCGACACCAGCGATCACCTGGCTGACTTCAAAAGCACCTCCTCCAAAGAAGGCCAGGATAAAGAGGAGGTTGAAGACATGGAGACAGATGCTGGACTGTCTTTGCAGGACAGCCTGGCACAGATGAAAGCAGTCTATGCAAACCTGATTTCAGATGCTTCCTGGTCGAGTATCACAAAGGACATTATGAAAAGCAAGCAGGTTAGTGCTAGTAGCACTAACAGTACTCCAAGCAGCCACAAGGGGAACAACAGCGTTGCAAACAGCCATGCAAGCAGCGGAGCTAGCGGCAGCAGCAATGCTAGTGCTAGCACGAAGACAAATGTGACGCCAAGCAGCAATTCTACAAAAGCCACCACATTAACCAATGCCAACAATGGACCCATCAATGGTGCTAACAGTGGGGGTGTTGCATATGACTGGCACCAAGCAGCTCTTGCTAAAACCTTACAGCATACGCCCTACCACCTCATGCCTGAACCAAGTCTCTTCAGCACAGTGCAGCTGTACCGGCAAAACAATAAGCTGTATGGGCCTGTGTTTACAGGTGCCAGCAAGTTCAGATGCAAGGACTGTAGTGCAGCCTACGACACGCTTGTAGGTCTCACGGTGCACATGAATGAAACAGGCCATTACCGTGATGACAACAAGGACAAGGAGGAGGACAAGGGAAAGAGATGGTCCAAGCCACGGAAACGATCCTTAATGGAGATGGAGGGCAAAGAAGATGCTCAGAAAGTCCTGAAATGCATGTATTGTGGCCACTCGTTCGAATCCCTACAGGACTTGAGTGTCCACATGATCAAAACTAAACACTACCAGAAAGTGCCTCTCAAAGAACCAATGCCAGCTCTTGCCTCAAAGCTGGTGCCCTCCACCAAAAAGCGAGCGTTTCAGGACCTGATGTCTCCGTGCTCACCTGAGTCAATCTCTAGCACCCCTGGCATTCCACTGGCAGAGACTGCACCCACCAAAGATCAGAAAATTTCCAACCCATATGTCACAGCTAATAACCGTTACGGCTACCAAAACGGTGCGAGTTATACCTGGCAGTTTGAGGCCCGAAAAGCTCAAATTCTTAAGTGTATGGAGTGCGGGAGTTCCCATGACACCTTGCAGCAGTTGACAGCCCATATGATGGTGACTGGACACTTTCTCAAAGTCACAAACTCCGCCTCCAAAAAGGGTAAGCAATTAGTGTTTGATCCTGTGGTGGAAGAGAAAATCCAATCCATCCCCCTTCCGCCCACAACAACCCGTCTGCCGGCTCCCACTATCAAGTCCCAGCCTGATTCACCAGTACACCCATCCACCATGGATGAAAGGAAGGAGTCGGATGAGGAGAAAGTGGAGGAACCTGAGGAGAAGAAAATCAAGCAAGAGAAAGAGGATCCTGCTGAGAAGTTGGAAAAGATGGGGAAATCCAGCCATTACAAATATCTAAGAGAAGAGGATCTTGAAGAGTCTCCTAAAGGTGGACTAGATATTCTCAAGTCATTAGAAAACACGGTCTCCAGTGCAATCAGTAAGGCTCAGACTGGTACGCCCACCTGGGGTGGATATCCCAGCATTCATGCCGCCTACCAGCTCCAAGGGTCTGTGAAATCATCTATACCTGCTGTCCAGAGTGTCCAGATTCAACCAACATTCAACGCCAGCAGCTTGAAATCTTTGACCTCTGACTCCAACACTCTGATCCATTCTCCAAGCAGCCCATCGCCACCTCCAAACCATAAAAGCAATGTCCTAGCCATGGAAGAGTTGGTGGAGAAAGTAACAGGAAAAATCCCTTCAAAGAAAGACAGGGATGAAAAATCAACTGAACGTGGCTCCAAACATCTCACTGCTGAATTACCCTCTCCTGTTCTCAAAGACCAAAAGGACCTGCCAAGACCAGATGATATTTGCAAGCCAACAAAAAACGGCACGGTAGATAAAGACCTAGAGCACGTTCCGGTTTGGGATGGAGAATACAAGGAAAGCCATGCAGATAATCCTGTCAAGAACGGAACGGATGTCCTCAAATCGCAAGTCAGCAATGGTTGCGGTAATTTAGGAATCATCACTGACCACTCACCAGAACAGCCTTTAGTCAACCCTCTCAGTGCATTGCAGTCTATCATGAACACTCATTTGGGTAAGGCCTCCAAAACAGTCAGTCCACTCCTAGACCCACTAGCAATGCTGTACAAGATCAGCAACAACATGATGGAAAAGCCCATGTACAATCCAGCTCAGGTCAAGCAAGTCGAGCCCATCAACAGATATTATGACAATGATGACGATCAGCCAATGGACTTGACCAAGTCCAAAAGTGGCAATGGGCCCACCAACAATTGTTCATCCACAGTTATCAGCAACAACAACAGCAACATCGCAAACAGCACCCGGCCCATCTTGTCCACGCTGGCTGAATCGGTCTCATCTCCTCTTCGGGAGAATGCCCTAATGGACATCTCCGACATGGTGAAGAACCTCACGGGTCGCCTGACGCCAAAGTCGTCAACCCCTTCCTCTATATCCGAAAAGTCGGACGCAGATGGCTGTGCTTTTGAGGACGGCCTGGAGGATCTTTCGCCCATTCAGAAGAGGAAAGGCAGGCAATCAAACTGGAACCCTCAGCATCTGCTGATCCTTCAGGCTCAGTTTGCATCCAGCCTTCGGGAAACCCCTGACGGGAAGTACATCATTACAGACCTAGGTCCTCAGGAGCGTGTACATATTTGTAAGTTTACAGGTCTCTCCATGACCACGATCTCCCACTGGTTGGCGAACGTCAAGTACCAACTCAGGCGGACAGGTGGAACCAAGTTTCTGAAGAACATGGACTCGGGCCAGCCATTGTTTCTGTGTAGTGATTGTGCCTCCCAGTTCAGAACTCCCTTCACATACATTAACCACTTAGAGTCCCACTTGGGCTTTAGCTTGAAGGACCTCTCAAAGTTATCAATAGACCTCATAAGAGACCAGCAAGCAGTCACTAAAATGATCACAGATAAGACATTCAGTGCCCTTGGCTTGACTGAGGAGGACTCTACTTCCATATTTCAGTGCAAACTGTGCAATAGGACTTTTGTCAGCAAGCACGCAGTGAAACTGCACCTCAGCAAAACGCACGGAAAGTCACCGGAGGACCACCTGATCTTTGTTACTGAGCTGGAAAAGTTAGAAAAAGCCTAAGGAAAGCAGGCTGGTGGCAGTGAAGTGACTGGTTTGAGAATCATTGCACTACATCACTGTACTGCACTGCGCCTGAACTGAGCCTTCAAAATCAGTCCAACTTCTGTCGTGAAACTGCCTGATTGGACCATGATCTGTTTCGACCCCCCCCCCCCCCCTCGTTTTTCAGTCTCCTGATTTCTATCTCTTGCTTTGTACTGTATTTATCTGATATGTGTCAGTTATGTGCATGTTTTTGTTCTTTATTTTCTTTCTGAGTGACTTCATTCAAACAGAATTTACAATTTGTACTCTGTTGAATTGGGAATGAAACAAACATGGTATCCATGGGCATGGTCTAAAACAAAGTGGCAAAAGAACTTCTGAATAGAACGAGTTGCGTCTTACTGAACTTTCGCTATACGTCAAAAAAAGACTGACTTCATTAAAGCACTCTGTAGTGTTGAATGTTATGAGAATATGTATAAAATGAGACAGAGCTATTTTGTTAATTTGAGCTCCGATTTTCAGATATTGGCTTGACATAAATCAAACTGCAACCCTTTGAAGTGAAAACAATGCATTGTAGATTTTGTTGAGTCTTCTAAACCTCGAAGGATATTGAAGATTTTGACGGGCTGCCTATGATTATACACTTTGGTTTTTCAAAGGCATTTCTTTGTTTTTAATAATCATTGTTTTTTGTTGTTAAGTATCATTTTATACAGTAGCAATTTGAAACGTATGCTTTGGTACCACTATTCCTCTTTCTATGGTTTCGCTTTGGTTTCGACCTGTAAAGACTTAATTGAAATCTTATATACAGCACATATATATAAATGATCAGCGAAGATGTTTAAATTTCCATCATATCTTGCCAATTGCCGCAGCTCAACATTGTTTGTATGGTGTGCATTCTTTTATATTGTCATTTTATATATAGTAAACAAAAATGAAATAATATGTACAGAGATGTATATGCAGTATATGTGCTGTAGAACCACGATTCATCCTTTAGTTGAACTAAGTTCTCTGATGTGGTAAATATGAATTGACTGAAGAAGTTGCATCGCTGTTGATGCATGGAGTATGAGAGGGAACCAAGCAATGCAAAACATGAAATACAGTACATTTCAATGTTTTATCATGCCATTGTGAAAAGTCCCATCAAATCCCTTAATTAGAAAAAAAAAGAAAAAAAAATGTTTTTGTCCCTTAATTGTAAAATAAAACTTGGAAGCATTTCTTGATTAATGCTGTTCTCCATTTGGTCATTCGTGTGTTTTTCTCTTTTCTTACAGTCAACAAGTTGGATGTGAACAAACGTTCTACTTCCACCTAATGGACTTTATTCCAGCTACTTCAGAGTTGAAATATTTGGATGTTCATTGTCCATTTTTGCCTTTGTTGTTCTTTGAATGCAGTGCCTTTTCTGTGCTGTATGTAAATGAGAGAGATGTTTCCAGACACAAAACCTGCTGGTAAACAGGAAACTCTCTCACTGGAGCCAAAATGGGGAAAGAACTTCTGGATTTAACGCTTTTCCGTAAAGCCTGTATATCTGGCTTCTCAGGACCGATTCTGTAGCATTGATCCAGCCCTTCCTCTTTTTTTTTTGAGGATCTTAGTGCAGTCCCTGTACGTATTCTATGTAAATTACAGCAATCATGGCAACTGTGACATTGTGAGTACCTGCAGAGCAGAGTGAAACATCGGCAGATAGACACAGTTTAAGCAGATTTGCATATTTTTTTTCTCTCCTTTTCACACAAGCGCTCTCCAAGCATTTCACGGGGTTTTCAGACATAGAAACAAATGCCCAATTTCTAGTGGGAATCAAAGATTTACTCTCTTCAGCTCAATTACTGAGTGATTATACGTGTGGACACAGGAGGCTTGAGGGGAAACGAAACAAGAAGGGAAAGGAGTCCAAAGGACTGAAATATGCAGTGTTTGCACAATAATCTCAATCTCCATTTGAAGCCGCTTTGGGGAGTTGCAGTATCAAACCCCTTGTTAGTTGCCCTATTTGAGAGTATCCTCTCACTCAAATTGGCATGTTTTGATTTCCCAGTGGTCCCATACTGAATATTCTGAGCCTCCATCTGCTAGTTTTGCTTTCCTCAATTACTGCAATTCTTTTTCATTTTCATTCAAAAGGGAGGATATATGTGCAAACTATTGGAAATATTAAGCCATATAAATCCAACAGTATCCTAACTATTTGTGCATAAATAGCCAAATTTGTCATCCGGAGAATTATTTTTATACATGAAGGAAGCAGGTTTAGGCTTTGAGTATGTTCTGGAGTAGATTTAAAACTATTAATTTATTCAAGTCATGGTTCTGGTGTAACTTTTCCACGCATTGGAATATCCTCGATATAATAACCCGAAAGCAATATTGTTATTGAAATCAAACCTTTTGAGTATGAGCAGACTTAAGTATATTATAAAATTAAGCCTTCCATTTCCTTCCACATCTGGGTCCCGACGCACATAGAGATAAAGGGGCCATGCCAAGTCTCTCCTCAAGAACTGACTTGCTGCCTATCCGCAGATATCACTTGCTATGAGAAACAAAAGTTTGTAGAAGCGTTTGGCGGCATATGTTTGTGTCTTAAAGCTCCAGTTAAATGCAAATGCAAACACAAAGCTTTAGGTGAGACAATGTTAAAGACACAAAGGTTTCTGGATGCCTTGCAACTTTGTAAGAATTGGCAATAACATTTTTAGCAGTAAACAAGCATGTTTCATCCATCTCTATATGTTCCTGCCAAGTACATTTTTACTATGAACGTTAATCATGATAGTGATACAATTATGTTTGAGGAAGAATGCATTTGGAATGAAATTATTAAAGGTGCTTATTGATTAATGAATAAAATGATTGATTAATCAAACAAATATGTAGCTTAGACATCAAAACAGATCACCACTTTCACTTGTGCTATCACCACCCTAAAATACTAAGATGTTTCATATTGAGACAGAATGAAGGCTGGAAGGAAAGCAGAATTTTGAATAAGTCTTTGCACGTCAAACATCAGTGTCATTACTGATGTAACTCGTCACTGTGACTTCATCAGCTTAACCTTGTGTCTCTCGTTTTGTTATTTCACTTCAAGCAAACAAGAAATAAATCATCTCGGTCTGTTCCTTTGCTGCTCGACCTCACAGACAGACGGCGAAGCATAAATATGATGCCACACAAAATAATTAATTGATAGTGGGACTATGATGAATTTTAACTGCAAAACAGTGAGACCTCAATGTAATTTAAATGTTCTCTATAAAAATTGCACACTTTATCCGGAGAGGAATAAATTGACAGATTGAAATAATGAAATTGGGAAAATGACACATTGTGGTCTGAATGACAGAATTTTTGAATATAAAATGAAAAAGAAAACTTTTAGCCTCACTTCTCTCTGGGACTTTTCCAAACTCCCTGAAAACTGCAAAACTTCAGCCCCTTCTGAAAAAGCGAAATCTTGATAACACCATGTTGAGCAACTATAGACCAATATCAAATCTTCCTTTCATAGGTAAGATTATTGAAAAGGTAGTTTTTAATCAGCTGAACAGCTACTTAAACTCAAATGGATACCTGGACAATTTTCAATCTGGTTTCCGAGCGCATCACAGCACAGAGACGGCACTCATTAAGATAATAAATTATATTTGCTTTAGTTCTGATTCTGGCAAAATATCAGTGCTGGTTCTACTAGATCTTAGTGTTGTGTTTGACACTGTAGATCATAACATACTTCTAGAGAGACTGGAAAACTGGGTCGGGCTTTCTGGGATAGTACTCAAATGGTTCAGGTCATACTTAGAAGGGAGAGGTTATTATGTGAGTATAGGAAAGCATACGTCTAAGTGGACGTCCATGACATGCGGAGTCCCACAAGGCTCATTTCTTGCACCACTCTTGTTTAGGCTGTATATGCTCCCACTAAGTCAAATAATGAGAAAGAACCAAATTGGCTTTCACAGCTATGCAGATGATACCCAGATTTACCCTGTCTTATCTCCAAATGACTAAAGCCCCATTGACTCCCTCTGCCAATGCATTGATGAAATTAACAGTTGGATGTGCCGAAACTTTCTTCAGTTAAACAAGGAGAAAACTGAAGTCATTGCATTTGGAAACAAAGATGAAGTTCTCAAGGTGAATGCATACCTTGTCTCTAGGGGTCAAACAACTAAAAATCAAGTCAAAAATCTTGGGGTGATTCTGGAGACAGATCTTAGTTTTAGTAGTCATGTCAAAGCAGTA
>JALXFT010003063.1:0-23489 GCA_023376895.1 Aspiorhynchus laticeps
TACTTTCACAGGCATGTCTCAGCCGAGAGCAGTATGAGGATAGGAACAAACCTGCTGAACGCTAATGTCTGAACTGGGTGACATGTTAAGTAAACAGTTAATCTTTATGGATGTATTTGATACATATCGATGATTTTTTTAAAAGCCACAAAACAGAAGCCGATCATACAACAAACGAAAACTTTTTTTTTCTGATTTATTTAGTCATTTATAGGACTATAATTCAATTAATTTTAATCACATTAATTACATGACGTACTGATTAATCACAATTAGGTTAGATGAATTAAATGTCTCTTTGAAAACTTATTACACGGCTCTCTGGAATGCTTGATTCTGATTGGTTATTCACACCATTTAGCGGTCTGATAATTCCTAATATTTGCCTTGGTGCTTAGCAATGCTGTATCCCGCTGTATCCAGATGAAAGAAACCGACGCTACTTTATAGTCCCTCATGTCACACTGTGGCTTTGCTTTATTCTATCGTTTTATATAAACACAGCTGTGTCTCAGTTATCGATTATAGTGGAAACCGCTTGTGGTTAATATTCCTGCAATATATTGCAGTCCCTCATTTGCTCCCGGTGTTCTGACGATTTGTGCTACCCGCTCAGATTGTGCTACCTCCCATTAAAAAGATAGGTAGCACAAATCGATAGCGAAAAATGCTACCTATCAGATTGTGCTACCAGCATCTTATTCATGTGGTTTGAGGCTTTTTTTAATGTCCATATCTACCCCTACCCTAAACCTACCCATCCACACCTACCCTTATCCTAAACTTACCCTTAAAACAATGCAAATATATTATTGGTAGCACAATCTGATAGGTAGCATGTTTCGTCAGTACACCCCGTAGTGGATTATTTTTCTACGCGGAAAGCTTTAATATTATACACAGGTAAGATTTCAAAATCATTTCAACCACGTATTTATTTGTTGAACACTTTCACTCTCCTCCTATGTGGATTTGGCAAAGTTCTCTCTGGGTTTGGATTCTTTTAGACTGCTGTAAATTCATGTTACATTTGATATTTAAAAAGCTTTTGGGTTAAACAACATTTACCTCAGCCATCAACAAGCAAGATGAAGCAACTAATGGTAATATATTACATATTATCCTGCTATTTATGAAGACCACGGAGTCAAATCATTAAACGTATTTATTTTGAAACGTTTTATTGCTTAAGGAATAATAACTACTACTACTAATAAAACCTTGTGTAGCTAAATTTTTGTCAAGACACCTCAGATGTAGGCCTATTTCTTCTTTGACTGTGTTGACACATGCACTAAGAAAAATCATAATTTCTGTACCTGGCAACTAAGGCTTCTTCTGTCTTAAGACTTTTAAGCCTTATATAAGGACTACCTGGCACTATAATCACTGTACTCTTTAACCAACTGCTATTTCTATTTCATTCATCATCTTCATGACAGCAGAGACTGTGCGTGCACTTAATCCTTGTTATTAATGCAGAGTTGATGATCAGTTCCTTCGATGCCTAGATTTAGGGTCTTCTGGCAAAATGGTGTATTTTTCCATCATTAAAAGACGTGTTGGTTCTGTCACTTCATTTGAGAAATATGACTTGGAGTTTGGTATGGCAGCTGGCAGTAGTATTGAGGGATATACAGAATGCAGTGTTGTATGGCAGTTGGCAGTAATTTTGAGGGAAAAGAAAATGACACATGAATATATTGCTTTCCTTCGAGACTATTTTGAGGTGGTGCTGTGTATTTCTTTCAACTGGCAGTGAAAACGCCGTCCCTGGAACATTTGTGAAGATCCAAGCAAGGCACCAGAGCAGGATTTATAAGCCGCTCATAGCTGTTAACAAATTAATATCAGACTCTGCTGTGGCCCGCACATAACCCTGCATCATAGATCAGATTATTTATTATTACTATTAGTATTAGTATATATTTATTTATTTTTACCCCAAAAATCATTGCAGAAATAAACAAAGCAAAATCTCCCAGTAAGGAAAACTCTATTATATTTGTGCCGTATTTGTTTGCATATCTCTGACGCTGTGTAATCATTCCTGTGGTAATTCCCACCAGAGAGTGAAATTTAAATGTTGTTATATTTTGGGAATTACAAATTTGGGACATAATGACAAAGCAGGATATCCAAATGTTATTTTTTTAAAAAAAAATAATACAACAGCATACTGCAAACATTTTAGTTGAAGCAGAGAAAATGAATAAACAAACTGGTAAACTTGACCACCCATGTACATATTGAAAACAGCCAGGAGAAGATTATTTTGCTAAGAACACAATTAGGAAAGTTTCAGCATGTCTCCTTAACCCCCTTAAGCAGCCAAGTCCTCATAGTGAAGCATTTTCTAATCTCTATTGTATATCTGGTAATATTTATATTGTTTTTTCTTATATTTAGTATATTTGTGTAAGCTGCTTGTGCATTTACCTTTTGTATGCCATGTATTTGACTTTAAATGCCATGTTAATGTTAATGAAATGCCAAAGAAAAATTTGCATAATTATGCCATGCACACTGCTTCAGATCCTAATAACAGTCTGTTAATTGGATATTAAAGGCTTCATCTGAAAATGTAAGGCTCATTTAATAAAAAAATTAATGGATCTTCTAGTTTTGCCCATGCAGCTTAACTGGTTGGTGCTGAGTGTGTGCATGTGTTTGTGTAGGCTATGTATGCACATATATACACAGTATGAGTGTGTGTGTGTGTGTGTTCATGTTACGCTTTGTTGCATCAGTGATGATAAGCTTTTTCCTCTCGTCTTCTGGCTCTTGTGACATCATCATTCATCGCCATCAGAGATCACTGGCGCCAACGTGGGTGGGCCGGACTAGGCCAACATCTGCAGGCAGAGAGCTTCCAGGACTCTTTTCATCTTTCTTCTCTCTTTTCTTTCTCTTTCTCGTAATTTCAAGGAATTTTTTTTTTTTTAATGTTTATATCAGTTGATGTCTTCTGCATTTTATATATGGCATGATCAATCATGACCTTTCTCTCAAAATGTGTATTTTGAAGACAATGCTGTTCTAGAATTGGACAGATGTCTGATGGTTTACTTTTGTAACAACTGGTTTACTTTGTTTGGTGTACACAGTGTAATCAATTTTAAACAAATTCAATTAAAAGGTAAATAATTATATCTATTTAAAGCTTTTTTTGACAATGACTGCATTAACACACACAATAATACACCAATATTACTCAAAATTTGGTCATAATCCAATTATGTAAGCATGATTAACCTTGCTGTAAGGCAGTATTTTCTAGAAATCTGAAACTGAATATTTGGAATATTTTAAAAATATCTGAAGACAGTTGGTATATTAATCCAAATGTACCACTTTATCCACATTATTCAGAATATTCACTGTTCTGAGCATAGTCATATAGCAAAATAAACTGCAAGAACAAGCATCTCCAGTATTTCCAGAAAAAAAAGAAGAAAAAAAAACACATGCTGTTGGTGTTTCTGAATTTACTTACTGCAATAGGAATATGAAATAGTCTCTTTCAGAATAAAGGCTTAACCAGAATTTAAAGCTTAAAGGGATGGTACACCCAAAAATGAAACCCTGTACACAAAATAAGATATTTTGAAGAAAATGTTGGTAATCCCGTTGACTTCTATTGTATTTTGTCTATGCAATAGAAATCAATGGGAATGAAAGCTGTTTGTTGCACCAACATTCTTCAAAATATCTTTTTTTAGGTTCCACAGAAGAAAGTAAGTCATTCAAGTTTGGATCAACATGAAATTGAGTGAGTGAATGAATGAATGAGGCATTTATATAGTGCTTTATTGTGTATTGCTGTACACCCAAAGCACTTTACAATCATGTGGTGGTGGGGGGGGGGGGTCTCTCCTCAACCACCACCAGTGTGCAGCATCGATGATGCTGCGATGATGCGACGGCAGCCACAGGACAACGGCGCCAGTGCGCTCACCACACACCAGCTACAGGTGGAAAGGAGAGAGAGTGATAGAGCCAATCAAGTGGACGGGATTATTATAAATTGAGTAAATGATAATGGAATTTTCATTTTGGGGTGAACTATCCTTTCAATCAAAATAATAAAATAAAATAATAATGATAACAAAAAATAACCTAATTAGACTGTTACACATAAACTCAATAAAAAACATTTCTAGAAATTCATTTATATTATTTTATATCTGCACATGATCATACAAATTCAGTTAAAGGGCCTGACAAGAGAGTGTTATCAGTTTGTCAGTTTATCAGATGACAAGCAGCCATGAGATCAAGCATACATTTTGGAATGAGGAGTTGTTGTAGGCTGTTGAAAGAAATGAGCATAAAACCTCCTTTTGGAATAAGATAAAATTAATTAAAATATTATTTAAAAAAAACACGTGCTTGTAAACATGGCAATTTTTTTCAAGGTTTTCCATGGTCACTTTCACGTGGAGTAGTACACCCAAACATGATTTAAAAAAAAAATAATTACTGATTTAATTTTGTTTCAAATCTATAAGGAGAACATTGTTGCATAATCTTCACCTCCACTGTAGCTCTCAAATCAAATATAACGCCTATGGCACAGATGTGATGTTATGATGTCACAAAATAAAATGTAAAAAAACAATCCTGAAACCCCTCAAATGATAATCCTGTAAATCTGAGATACACCGAGACGGTTGACATCTATTAATTTTTATGCAAAATCGTGAAAGAAGGAGTGGAGGAGGAACTGGCATTATGTAGCACATCTGTTTAAAAAAATGCACTCTTCCCATAGTACAGTCACAGTGCCCCACGGTCATTGCTGAAGTCTATAGACTGCTTTGTGGGACTGCATTTAAGTGCTGCGACGCCACTGATCCTCTGTATCTTGGGTAATGATGAGACTACTCATCGCGGCAAATGCACGAGACTGTTTTTGTTGGTAGAGACATTTGATCCAGGAAGAGAGGAAATGCAGTTAAAAAAACAGCACTATTTGTTCCTCATTAAGTATTATGTGTCAGCTCTGTGTGTATGGAACCACATGATACCACTGTTCCTCGCCCTGTGACCTCATGTTTGGAGCCATGCCTTTCTTCGGTTTTCTGTATTGCATCACACTCTGAAACCTGCCTGAATGGAATCACACCACAAAGAGACTGTGGCTCTTTTCTCTCTCTCTTTGTTTTTTTTTTTTTGTTGTTGGTAAAAATGGGTATAACACTTTGTCACACTTGCTCTGTAGTGGTGTCAGAAATCCGTCGCTCTTCCCTCTGCCAGTAAAGATGTGCTGTGGCTTGACAGTTGTGATTATAGTATTTGGTAGTAATGGTGGCAGGATTTTGGTAGGCCGTCAGTCCCTCTTTTTCACCTGGCATTAAGATCAGGGTCCAAAATATTTTATGATCTGACTAACTCGATTTGGAGATGGTTGAAAATGCACATGACCATGCATTTGCAGTGTACGTGGCAATCCATGCTGATTTGTCCTGACCATGGGCTTCTGGAGACAATGGAGTCACTGGAAGTCACAGCTGTCAATCTACGACATCTGCCTTCAAAGTAATGCCCATCCATCCAGATTCATGGCACCTATTTGGAGTTCGCTGGCTCGGGAAATATTATTTCGCAGTGTGTTTAACTTTCGGATGCAAAAGCAGCCCTAAAATTTTCGACATGCTATCAGAAGCCGTCTGCTGGATTTTGTCGAACAACTACGCCATTCCCCACCTCATTCACCTGCTAGACGATTTTTTAATAATCTCGTCTCCCAATGCCATCCCAGCCGCGCACATCCTCACAGTCCAAAACGTTTTTTTCCGAGCTAGGAATTCCTATCGCAGAGGAAAAAACCATGGGCCCTGCAACATCCATTGAGTTCCTAGGAATTAATTTGGATTCAGACAAATTCCAAGCATCCCTGCCCAAAGAGAAAATTGATTGAATAATTCTCGTCTCTTCTACTCTCCTTGAAAAACCAAATTGTTCAGAACGCGAACTCCTATCCCTGCTCGGACATTTAAACTTCGCCATGCGCATCATTCTGCAGGGCCGCCCCTTCATATCGCATCTCCTCTCACTCGCGTCCTCCGTTCACTCGCTAGAGGACCTCATTTCTATAACTCAAGCATGTCGCGACGAACTCAGGCTATGGTTAACATTTCTAAACCAGTGGAACGGCCTATCCTTTTTCTATAACAACCTTGTTTCGTCCCCGACCGATATCCAGTTGTTCACAGACGCTGCCCCCTCAATCGGTTTCGGGGGATTTTTTCAAGGTCGTTGGTTCGCGGCTCCGTGGCCACCGCAGCTCCAGGACATATCTCAATCCTCAGCTCTATTCGAGCTTTACCCTCTCGTAGTAGCAGCTTTCCTGTGGGGGAAAGAATGGGCTGCTAGTAGCATTTTAGTGCATTGCGACAACGACGCAACAGTGCATTGCATTAACAAAGGCCGTTCCCATTCACCTGCCCTGATGCCACTCCTAAGGCGTCTCACCTGGATTTCAGCTTGCGACCAATTCATCATAATTGCTAAACACATCCCTGGGTCAGAAAACCAAATCGCTGACTCCCTGTCTCTCGTTTTCTGTTTCAGAAATTCAGGACGCTGGCTCCAGAGGCAGATCAATTCCCAACGCCAGTACCTCGCTATTCAGAACTAATATTCCCGTAACCCACCCGTTAAAACCCCTGCTTGATGCATCGCTCGACACCATCCTCCAAGCAGTTTCTCCCAGGACCCTCCAATCCTACGTGACTGCTTGGAGATGTTTCAAAACATTCCATGTCTCTTATAACATGCCTTTCCCTGATTTTTCTCTTCTTTCAATCACCTCTTTTATTTCCTACCTTAATAGCGTCAAAGGTCTTCAAGTCGGGTCCATCAAAGGTTACTTGAGCGGCATCCAGTTTTTCCATAAATTGGTGCACGGCGCTCCTTCCCCTGAGATAAACAATTCACAAACCTCCCTCCTGATCAAAGGGATTCAAAGATCCCAGCCCACCCGTCCCGACGCCAGACAACCCATAACGCTAGACATTCTCACCAAATGTATTCACGCCCTCCGCACAGGCTACCAGCCCATCAGTACCGCTCGCACACTCGACGCCATGTTTATCCTAGCCTTTTTTGGTTTTCTTAGATGCTCGGAACTCGCCATCACTTCCAAATTCGACCCAAAAATCCACCCCACCATCTCAGACTTATTAGTACTAGATGGTGAAACAATTTCATATTTGATTAAACAAAGTAAGACCGACCAAACCAAAAAAGGTCATTTCATCTACATTTTTAACCTCTCATCGCCAATCCAACCATACCAGTCAATTCTGGCATATTTGCAATGGAGAAGCTCTCAGGCTAAATCTCCTCTGGAACCCCTATTCATAGACGAATCCAAAAAACCTGTGACTCGTTTTTGGTTCCAGAAACACCTCAAATCTGTTCTCCAACAGTCGGGCATTCCAGTAAAGAATTTTTCAAGTCACTCATTCTGTATCGGGGCAGCATCTTCAGCAGCCCAAAAAGGCCTCTCCCAACAGCAGATCCAAGCCCTTGGGAGATGGTCCTCAGATGCTTTCCAAAGCTATATCAGGACCAACCGATTCCACATCAAAAAAGCTCACCAAACCCTTATTGACTAAAACCCCCTCCTCCCTGTTTCCTCTTTCTGTCCAGCGAGCATTTGGTCTCTCAGCGGACGCAGTGAGAACTTTCCCGGTAGAGCACTTATGTTTTCTCTTTCGTCCAGCGAGCATTTGGTCTCACAGCAGACGCAGTGTGAGAAAATCTCCCGGTCAAGCTCCCATTTTCCTCTTCCCTGTTTCCTCTTTCTGTCCAGCGAGCATTTGGTCTCGCAGCGGACGCAGCGAGAACTTTCCCGGTAGAGCACTTACGTTTTCTCTTTCGTCCAGCGAGCATTTGGTCTCACAGCGGACGCAGTGTGAGAAAATCTCCCGGTCAAGCTCCCATTTTCTTCTTCCCTGTTTCCTCTTTCTGTCCAGCGAGCATTTGGTCTCGCAGCGGACGCAGTGAGAACTTTCCCGGTAGAGCACTTACGTTTTCTCTTTCGTCCAGCGAGCATTTGGTCTCACAGCGGACGCAGTGTGAGAAAATCTCCCGGTCAAGCTCCCATTTTCTTCTTCCCTGTTTCCTCTTTCTGTCCAGCGAGCATTTGGTCTCGCAGCGGACGCAGTGAGAACTTTCCCGGTAGAGCACTTACGTTTTCTCTTTCGTCCAGCGAGCATTTGGTCTCCCAGCGGACGCAGTGTGAGAAAATCTCCCGGTCAAGCTCCCATTTTCCTCTTCCCTGTTTCCTCTTTCTGTCCAGCGAGCATTTGGTCTCGCAGCAGACGCAGTGAGAACTTTCCCGGTAGAGCACTTACGTTTTCTCTTTCGTCCAGCGAGCACTTGGTCTCACAGCGGACGCAGTGCGAGAAAATCTTCCAGTCAAGCTCTCATTTTCCTCTTTTCCGTTTCCTCTTCTGTCCAGCGAGCATCGGTCTCACAGCGGAGAAAGAAGGCGCAAACTCTCCCGATCGGTCGCTCCAAATTACAACTGCTCCCCGTTGCAGGCCAGCAGGGCCCGTCAGTCCAGGCACAGTGAGCCGCCATCACGGACCCCCTGGCCAAACATCCAGTCCCTTTCTCGAGATACCAGCCCGCCAAACTCGGCACTCATTTGGGGGGTTTTTAGTTCGGCGGCTGTCCTCTGCTTTTAGCCTTTTGGGGGGAGTACTCTGGGTTCGGGCCGAACTCTGAGCTCGGAGCCCTCCCCCCGGACAGCACGCCAAACACTCATTAAACTTTACCCCTTCAAATTATATGTAAGTGTGAACTCGTGAATATGCATTATACGGAGGCAAGATGAAAAGAAAATACCAACTAAACTTTTTTTTAAGACAGTTTCCCTCAGAGATACATTCATATAAACTCCTATACCAAATGACTTGCGTTTTTTACGAGTCTCACGAGTCACGAGTCCAAGTCAAGTCTGGAGTCAGCTGTTCACGAGTCCAAGTCAAGTCCCAAGTCTTTATTTATGCGACTTAAGTGCGACTCGAGTCCAAGTCGCAGACTCGAGTTTCCATCTCTGTAGTTTATAGTTATATGGTAACGAAAGTGTTCAACATTCAACCCGTTCTTTTTCATCAGTATTATTTGTGATTTAAATTTTGTGACAGGAATTCATTTTTTGCTTTCACTTTCACGATCTTGGTGTCACGCTTTACAAGAAAAGATAATTGTCTTATATCTATACACCTTTCACTTTTTAAGACTAAAACAAAAGATGGATTAATTGGTATTCTTAATTAAAAAGCACAACAACAATAAAACAGTACTTTACAATGACAAACTAGCATAACATTTATTAACAAAAACGAATAAGACGAGGCATGGCATAGGACACATCACATGCTGTATTATACCGACTAATACATAACAGAATGTTTAGCAAACACTGAGGAATAAAATAATAATAATATTAAAAAAAATAAGGAAAGCCTCCATACCGTAACGTGAGGTAAAGATAACAAGCTTTTCAAAACGAAAACAAAAAGTAAAACTAAACTGGCTGTCGCTGACAGGACTTGCATGCTTTCTCTACAAAAATACCAACACCTTCACCTTCTCTGGTTTAAGAAGCGGTCTTTTACTTTAGTTTGAAAACCAAATCCTCCGTTGCGCTCCGTCCGCTGCGCGCACCTGAGCTCCGAGTGAAAGCACAATGGGCGCGCTGCTCCCGCTCTGCATATGCGCCGCTTCTGCGCTGCCTCTGCTCTGCTTACGCGTGCGGTGTGAAACCAGGCTCTACTGAAGCGCTGGCACGTGATCAGTGAAATCTTTCTCCTGCTACAATGTGCTGTGGCTGGCAGCGCACGGCTTTGGAGCAGCACAGACCATGCACTAGCACAAGTGCGACCACGTCCACTGGTGTCAAAAGTATTCACATTCATTACTCAGGTAGAAGTATAGATACTAGGGTTTAAAAAGACTTCTATAGAAGTTGAAGTATCAACTCAAGCTTTTTACTCAAGTAAAAGTGTAAAAGTACTGGTTTCAAAACTACTTAAAGTATAAAAGTAAAAGTAATGTAAGGAAAAAAATGCCATTAAGGACAAAAGCTTAGGCCGCGCCACAGAGGCCTATTGTGCACTACCCCACCTCCTCCTCAAAAAAAAAAATTTTCTAAAGGCCATAATGACTATAATGTTATATTAAAATATTAATGTTGAAAAAATTGGGATGCACTAGGCTACCTGTTTCAGCCGCATATATGCCCATTGAAAATGAACACATTTTAGTATAATGCAAATACATTAAAAAAACATAATGTGTACTACTGAGCATTAACGTGTTTCATGGAGCGGAAGATGATCCTGGCTACAAACCTCCTCGCTGGTGCTTGGTTGGGACATTTCGCTCGAGTTCTCTTCTTGAGTCTCTGCCACGGACACTGTTGCCAACTCTTGCGAGACAAATAAGCAACCGCAGCTTCAAAAACAAGCCCAATATTTCTTTGGATGATTTATTAACAATTATTTATAACTAATAAATGAGCCTGCAACATAATAAACTGAAACCATTATTTTGTCTGAAAAGCAAAAACAGAAGCTATTTTACAAAAATCAGCAAACTGCAACAAAAGTAGGAACAAAACTCATCTCCAATCACATGTGAGCAGAATAGGACTGGAGATATGGAAAAGGAGAAAATCACAAGAGCTTCAAAGGAGAGCTGTAACATAGCCACATATTTATAGCCTAAAATATATTGGGGTCATTCTATGGAAATGTCCATTTTTCTGTCCCTAGCCTTTACAGAAATATTACACTTGATTACAATTTTTTATATTTTAAAATGAAACAATGTGTTATTTGAACAATTACACCTTCTTGAGCCATCAATGTGGCAATATTTGTTTTTAATTAATTATAAAGAATTCCAAGCACTACAAAACTGCTCGTCCCCACAGCCGTGTACGTGCTTTATTTTGAGGTAAAAAACAGTTTTTTCTTCCATTTAAAATAAAAGAATGTATACATAACTATCAAATAAATGACATAAAAAAACAAAATTCCAAATAAATATTATAGACAAATGTATAAAAAATATTATATTAAATATTATAATAAATTATAATATATATTATATTAAAAAATAAAATATATTATAATATTATTTAAAAAAAATCACTAAGCTGTCATTTATGTGTATTCATGAAGTCAAAAGGTAATCTAATAATGTGGTCTAAGTTTAAATGTTAAAAAAAGAAATACATTTTAAGACATCTTGCCATACCAGGCTATTGAAACCAAATGTATTTACTATTAGGACATGGCTACTTGATTTTTTATTACAGCCTGTGATAATTAATACATTACAAAAACATTGTAAAAATTAGGCTAAAAGAAAGTCACCCCAGTCCTCTCCTCTACTTCTATCATCGCTTGGATTACAGCGTCACACGTCTTCTTTTTGAATGTGATTTTTCTCCACTGAGGGAGCAGAACATATGGCAAATTACTCTACAGCACTTATATTATTGCACTGGTTGGCTATTAACTGCGAGCAGACAGCGTGTCAATCAGTGCATTGGAGAATACGGCGAACATAAATAAAGAAATGAAGTCGCTTGTCAGATTTCCCTAACAAGCAACCATATTTTTTTAAATAAGCCCAAAAAACCGCAACCAGGGATTTTTTCCCACAACTTTACAAAAAAGAAGCCCAAAGTCGGGTATAATAAGCGGACTTGGCAACTGTGGCCACGGACATCTTCGTACTTGGCTACATACGTCTGCTATGTCCAGTGTTGGGGGTAACGAGTTACAAAGTTAGTATAGCCTACTTATCACAACATTGTCAATCGCGTTGTCAATCGCAAACGCTAATTTATTCAAACGTCTCTCTACCGAACTACTGTAGCTTAATTTGCGGAGGACGAAGAGAAAGCACCCGTTTGATAAATGAGCCAGTAGTGGAGAAATAATAACTTTTAAGAAATAATCTATTTTGAGTAACAACCCCAACACTGGCTATGTCCTTGCTGGAGTGTGACGTGATTTGTGTCATGTGCAGGTGCGATGGATCGCGTACAAACCAATAGGGTGTCGGAATGGTATATGTTTATACTTCTCATCCAACCACAATCAAATTCACTCTATCCGGATGGCGCGATTTATCTGGATAGGTTTTTTTTTTGAACGAAGACAAGCCGGAATGAAAACAAGCCGAAATGAAATAGGAGTAACGAGGCTATTTTTAAAAAGTAAGGAGTAGAAAGTACAGATAATTGCGTGAAAATGTAAGGAGTAGAAGTAAAAAGTCGGCTGAAAAATAATTACTCCAGTAAAGTATAGATACCCAAAATTTCTACTTAAGTAAGGTAACAAAGTATTTGTACTTCGTTGACACCTCTGACCACGTCAAATTTTTACTCGCACACTCTCAAAAAATGGTCGCATTTTGGTCGCAGTCTAAAGCCCTGAATATATAAAATAATTTTATAAAATAAAGAAAACAATGATGTGCCGTCTCGTCTTGAACAGGAGCACTTCACAAAAATGAACTGAAAGTCAGCGAATACATGCCTCACAGACATGATAAATATATCTATAGAAAGCTTTAAATTACTACTTAACGAAATAAATCAAATTGAAAACAAAAACTCTTTCATTATAATCCGTGAAGATGCACTTCTCTCTAAAGGCGCGTCTAATGAAGAGATGGCGAGTCAGGATCTTCATCTGATTCTTCATCTTTGCGACACTGACACAGAAAACACTAGTTTATTAGTAAATAATTCAAATATCTCCCCCTGACACATTCGTGGTAATTACTTTTGCTGGGGCTTTATGGCAAGCTTTATTGCGTGTTTTTGAACGCAGAACTCTTCAGCTGCGCTAACAGCTCTCTGCTGCTGCGGGACACTAAACACTGTCGAGCCGCTCTTGACAGTCGCGGCAGCACGGTCTCGTGTTGTTTCCACCAGCGCTGCAATTTTTTTCATCACTAATTGATGGATGTCTAAAATATAAACATAAGGAGAAGCCTAAAACAGGCCCGAGGCCCGGCCTGCGTCTGAACTATGACGTGAAAATTGGCCCGATCGAAGCCCGGTCGGGGCCGGGCTGAAATGCAGGGCTCTAGCGTTCCCCTCAGTAGAAATCACGTTTCTCCCATCGGGGGCCCCCTCCCATCGTCGGGCCCTTAGAATCGTCCTAACTCCCCCCCCCCTTACGGCGCCCCTGCTCGAGACCAACAATGCCTTCTGCTGTAACAGGTCTCAGAATAAATCAGTAAGTTCTTTTATTGTTCATTGTGATTTACCTATGTATTTTAGATCACTTTCTATTCCAGATTCTGTCTATATGCAGACTTGGTGTTATATAGGGGAAAAATTATCCTAATTTCTGACTATCAGATTTATCAGCCAGTCAGATTGTTCTTTTAGTGGATGAAATCTTGCAGTCTTTTCCAAAGTCTTCTAGCGTGCTGTAATATACATAAACACATATGTAATTGGAGCATGAACAGCACAAGAGATGTTCTTCAGGACTGTGCTTTGTCAGATGTATAAAACACATAAAAAAGGCCATTTTCATTTAAGATTACCTGTGGTAAGTGCTTTTCTTATTTGTTGATTGCTTAAAATGTGTTTACTGCAGTTTAAACAAGTCTGGCTTAGAGCCTGTTCACACAGAGACTGCTTTCTGCATTCCACTGCTCTGCTTTTCTATTGATTTTCCATGTAAACATCCTAAATTTTACGTCCCTGCGTTTAAAGTCTGTGTAGAGGATGTGAACCGGGTCTTCAGAAAACAGAAATCTAGGAAAGCTTCAGGACCAGACGGTATTTCACCTGCCTGTCTAAAAGTCTGTGCTGACCAACTGGCCCCCATCTTTACACAGATCTTCAACAGATCTCTGGAGCTGTGTGAAGTTCCCTGCTGCTTCAAATGCTCCACCATCATTCCCGTCCCCAAAAAGCCCCAAATCACTGGACTTAATGACTACAGACCTGTCGCACTCACGTCTGTGGTCATGAAGTCACTTGAGAGACTGGTCCTGGCCTACCTGAAGGACATCACTAGACCCTTGCTGGATCCTCTTCAGTTTGCCTACAGAGCAAACAGGTCTGTGGATGACGCTGTCAATATGGGACTGCATTACATCCTGCAACACCTCGACAAACCTGGGAATTACGCAAGGATCTTATTTGTGGACTTCAGCTCGGCCTTCAATACCATCATGCCTGACCTTCTCTCAGACAAACTGCTCTCTGTGCCCACCTCCATCTGTCAGTGGATCACCAGCTTCCTGACAGACAGGCAGCAGCTAGTGAGGCTGGGCAAACTCACATCCAGGACTCTCACCATCAGCACTGGCGCCCCTCAGGGTTGCGTTCTCTCCCCACTGCTCTTCTCCCTCTACACGAATGACTGCACTTCAAAGGACCCCTCTGTCAAGCTCCTGAAGTTTGCAGATGACACTACAGTCATCGGCCTCATCAAGGACGGTGACAAGTCTGCTTACAGACAGGAGGTTGAGCAGCTGGCTGTCTGATGCAGTCTTAACAACCTGGAGCTAAACACTCTCAAAACTGTGGAGATGATAGTGGACTTCAGAAGGAACCCCCCTGCCCCCCCCCCCCCCACTCACCATCATGAACAGCACTGTGACTGCAGTGGAGTCATTCAGGTTCCTGGGAACCACCATCTCTCAGGACCTGAAGTGGGACAATCACAATGGGTCTCATTTACGAAACGAACGTACGACTGAAATTTGGGCGTACGGTCGTTTCTACGCAAAACTTGGAATTTATCAATATGGACGTGAGCGGTGGCTACGATCAAATCTCACGTCAGGTCTGAGCTCGTGTACGCAAGTTTTTGAGTCAGCCTGAACTTGCGTGCAGCATAGAGAATTGTATAATGGCAGCATTTTGTTCATTTAGATTATTTTCCTAAACCGACAAACAAAGCTTTTTTTTTTCTTTCTTTCAGGGCTTTAGCTTTATGCGCAAATAGCAGCATAAACAACAGACCGTGAGGAATCACACATTGTCGAATCACGCACCTGCAGCGCTTCTGTGAATTGAGAAAAACAGAAATTATAAAATTAATAAAATAAATAGGGCTACACAAAATATATTTCTCTTAATTAACAGATTAACAAAATAAAAAAAACAGTGCGACAAGTATAGGCCACTTTCGTTTTTGTGACACTCTTAATGCATTTTATTTGTTTTCTATAACTTTTATTTATTTTAACTGACGGGTTGATCACGCAGGTGCCTCACATGTACACACACAACATTTCAGCATTACTAACTTGACATTTCAGCCATTAATCAAACTAAAATGCAGTCAACCAAACATAAATTACACTGCACAATTTACAAGGTCCACTGTAAAATCAGCGTGCGGCGCTGAAACAAACATTTATTGCGCATGTGAAGGGTGATATTTTACATGGATATTGGAGCTCAAGTGAAGTACAAAGCCCTGTTTACATCATAGATAATAGTTTAGCAACCAAATGTTACATGGCAAAAATGGAAACATTTGGATGTCGAATGAGAGAGGCTTGTGAGCCCAATACCATTTAGTTTCGCTTTAATTAATTCATTTTAGCTTGATGTTGTAGCCTATTCTGTTTATAATGAATGCCAATAGCCTAATTTGTGTATTACTTCATAGTTTAATATAAAATTTTATAGCTACTATTTTTTTCATTCTTGTTTTGTAATACCGTTAAATTTAAAGGGTTTGTTGTGGATTAAGGAGAACTAAATAATCTATATAGTGTTTATAATATTTATAATTTTTTTGTTATATTTACTGGTTTTTAATATACATATAAATGAATGCCATTGTTTGCAATTATAAGGTTAAAGGGTGTTTTTGGAGTAAGATCAATTTCTCTTTCATGAGATTACTTCCTCTTTTTGGCCGGGTTATGTTTCTCCGTGTCGTAAACTTTAGGGGCGAGGCTTCTAAACCGGGGTGTTTTTAGGGGCGTAATATTCAAATGACGATTGTTTTCAGAGGCCACATTTATCAACGTACGATCTTTCGTACGATGGGATTGGCGGCATACGAATGTTTCATAAATCACACGTGAGCTCTGTCGTAAATTGATTTGTGCGCTCGGATCTGCGCTGGTTTCTACGTTAGATTGATAAATGAGGCCCATTGACTCTATCGCGAAAAAGGCCCAGCAGAGGCTGTATTTCCTCCGCCAGCTAAGGAAGTTCAACCTGCCACAGGAGCTGCTGAAACAGTTCTACTCTGCCATCATCGAGTCTGTCCTATGCTCTTCTATAACTGTTTGGTTTGGTTCAGCTACCAAAACAGACATCAGAAGACTACAACGGACAGTCAGGACTGCTGAGAGGATTATCGGTGCTGCCCCTCTGCCCAGCCTCCAAGAACTTTACACCTCCAGAGTGAGGAAAAGGGCTAAGAAAGTCACTCTGGACCCCTCACACCCAGCTCACTCTCTCTTTGAACTGTTGCTCTGGCCGGCGCTACAGATCACTGAGCACAAAAACAGCCAGACACAAGAATAGTTTTTTTCCCCCAGGCCGTATCCCACCTGAACAACACATAACACATCCCGGTACTGTACATCTGTAAATAACTCATCAAACCTTCATCTGTACATAGGACACATGCACATTCACAGTTCTGTCTATGGACATTTTTCTTTCTGTATATTTTTATTTGTATATTTTTACCTTAATTATATGTTGTCTCTGTTTGCACTGTTGTCTGTTTGTACTGTATTGTTTCTGTACTGGAAGCTCCTAACACCAAGACAAATTCCTTGTGTGTGCAAACACACTTGGCAATAAAGCTCTTTCTGATTCTGATTCTGATTCTGATTCTAAATGGATGTGTTTGACCTTCGCACAGCGTCTTGAGTATTTTATATCTGAGCACCACATTTTGTCAAGTAAAAAAAAAAAATCAACTTTAAAAAAATGCTCTAGACTTTTTTCCTTTTTAATTCCACTGCTTTGAATCTCTCTTTTTTTTTTTTTTTTGTGAATGGCCCATCTACAGTGCTTAAAGGGATAGTTCACCCAAAAAGGAAAATTACCCCATGATTTACTCACCCTCAAGCCATCTTAGGCCTTCTAAAGGGAAGTGATGCATTTTTGTAAGAAATATATCCATATTTAAAACTTTATAAAATGTAATCTCTACCTTACGCTTTGGACCTGTTTACACCTGGCCACTTCATGCTTTTTCTTTAATCGGATAGCTATTCGATCGTGAAAAGGCCAGGTGTAAATGCCCTCTGAAACACGTTTGAGACAGATTTAAATCCGATTGCTCAAACCACTTCAGGAGGTGGTCTGGGCCACATTCCAGACGAAACTGGACAAGTGTAAATGGATCTGGTTGTTGAAACCACATATGAAAATTTTACTCCTCCCAAAATGTTAAAATAACAAATGTGTGAGAGCATGTTATAGGCTATATGATATGTTATAGTAAGGTATGACAGCGATAATGCAACATGGATCACCGCAGATGAGTAGCTGAGTATCTGTTCAAAATTCCCGCAAACTGCCGCAAATGAAACTGAATGTACAGTAAGTCACAGACGCTCATGTAGGGGAATTACAGGGAACCACAGTCCACAGTTTCACGCAACACACAATCATCTTCATTAAAAGTAGTGAGACTAAATGTATAGTTCAGTCATGAATCTCTAGATGGGCAGGCTGATGGGTATTAACATAACTGATGAAATTCTCAGCGTTAAACGACTTGGCACAAGCTGATTGGTTCATGTTGCATTTTGCAGCACACTTTCAGAGTTCCTCTGAAACCCTCCACCTTCCCCAGCTCCACCTGTATAGACCTGCTACGGGTTACTATATATGCTATTTGTGCAGCAGCAGTATGTCTTAAATACTCCCAGCAGCGTATCGCCGTATGCATTGGTAGTAGCAAATTCCCGTACTTGCTTGCAGCAGCAGCAATAAGCTACTAGGCTACAGCAATAACCAACAACAGATCTATTCCGCCAAAAACAAATACATTAACATTGTCAAAACCACTACCATGCTAAAATCTTCAGAGAGTTGTCACGATTGAACTTAACTTTCCAGTGCTGATCTCTCCTATTGCGGTCTTTGATCTTGAATTTAGCTGGTAATGAATAAAATGCAGCACTTATCTGTTGCTTTTGTTGACGTGAACCCTGTTGAATTTGCATATAGCGCGGGAATTGAAGATTTATATCTGTTTTGCAAAGACACATTTATGTAGTCAAGTGTAAATGGAAACGTTTTAACTAGTGCTGTCAATCGATTAAAAAAAATAACTAATTAATCGCACATTTTTCTAAAATTAATCGTGATTAATCCCACCTAACATTAAAGTTCCTCTTCAGGAACTCGAGCTGCGCCCAAAAGACGCTAAGGGAACGCCTTCAGCGTGACCGGCTCTGAATCCAAATGCAATCTGTCCTATAGATGGGCGGAATGTCACGGGCGAGGTGACGTAATGACCAGCTGGTATAAAAGCACGTGCGGTGAAACCGGCGTCAGCTTTCTGTCATTCAGCTAGCGCTCTGTGTATCTGTGAGTCCTATTTACTGTTGTCTGTCCGTTACGTTTAGTATCATGTTTAAAACTAAACACGAGAGCGAAGCACAATATAAGCAGTGTGTTCCTCCCTGCAAGCGTTTTTTTGTGTGCAGGTGACACACACAGCTTGTGTGTGCTTTGCTTGGGAGCAAGGCATGCGGAGGCGGCTCTCGAGGGGGCTGATTGCCCGCTCTGCGAGAGCCTCCCTCTGTGTGTGCTTCGCTCCCGAAAGGCCCTCTTCTCCGGGTAGCACTCTCACCTCGCACTTTTACGAAGTGTGTGGATGCCGTGTTAGCTCCGCTGCGGCTACAGGGCGTCCGCATACTCAATTACATCGACGATTGGTTGATTCTCGCTCAATCAGAGCGAAGAGCGGCTCAACATCGAGATGTTGTTCTCACTCATATGAAAGTGTTGGGGTTAAGACTGAACCCCAAGAAAAGTGTGCTTTCTCCATTACAGAGAACCACTTATCTGGGGGTGGTGTGGGATTCGACCACGATGCAGGCACGTATTTCCCCTGCTCGGATCGAGTCGATCCTCACGACAGTCAGGAGGGTGAAAGAAGGCCAGTCACTCACTGTCAAGCAGTTTCAGAGGCTGTTGGGTCTGATGGCAGCTGCGTCCAATGTGATACCTATTGGTCTGCTGTACATGAGACCCCTACAGTGGTGGCTCAAGACCAAGGGGTTCTCACCGAAGGGAAACCCGCTTCGCATGATCAAGGTCACGCGGCGTTGCCTACGTGCCTTAGACATGTGGAGACAACCTTGGTTCTTGTCTCAGGGCCCGGTGCTGGGAGCTCCGTGTCGCCGCGTAACGCTAGCGACGGACGCATCCCTCACCGGTTGGGGAGCGGTCATGAGTGGCCACCCTGCCCGCGGTCTGTGGAGAGGTCATCATCTCGCTTGGCACATCAACAGGCTCGAGATGCTGGCCGTGTTTCAGGCTCTGAAATACTTTCTCCCAGACCTAAGAGGTCACCATGTGTTAGTTCGCACCGACAACACAGCGGTGGTCTCTTATATCAACCACCAAGGAGGTCTGAGGTCGCGTCACCTGTACAGGTTGGCGCACCAGATCCTTGTGTGGGCCCAGGGCAAACTCCTCTCACTCAGAGCAGTTTACATACCTGGGCATCTCAATGTGGGGGCAGACACCCTGTCGAGACAGGGGCCTTTGCCCGGGGAATGGATGCTTCACACCGAGGTGGTGAAACAGATATGGAGAGTGTTTGGCCAGGCTCAGGTGGACCTCTTCGCTACTCAGGAGACAGCGCAATGTCCCCTCTGGTACTCTCTACTTCATCCAGCCCCACTGGGGCTGGATGCCATGGTACAGACGTGGCCGAGGCTTCGTCTGTACGCCTTTCCCCCGATTGCTCTGCTCCCCGGAGTTCTGGAGAGAGTGCGCCGGGACGGAGTTCGGCTGCTAGTTGTAGCCCCGTTCTGGCCGGGCCGAGTATGGTTCTCGGATCTGATTTCCCTCCTCGACGGCTCTCCTTGGGAGATTCCAGTCAGGAGGGATCTCCTCTCACAGGCAGGATGTCCGGTCTCTCTCCAGTCCGGTCTCTCAACCGAGGTTGTTGAGACCATCCTCCAGTCCAGAGCTCCCTCAACGAGGAAACTGTACGCCCTGAAGTGGAAGCTTTTCACTTCATGGTGCAGAGATCGCCAGCTCGACCCAGTTAACTGCCCGGTTGGTACAGTGCTGGAGTTCCTGCAGGCTGGACTCTCTGCAGGGTTAACCCACTCCACCTTGAAGGTTTATGTGGCGGCAATTTCGGCCTACCACACCTCTCTTGGTGCCCGGTCCCGGATCCCTCCTTGGGACTTGGCTGTGGTATTAGATGCTCTCTGTAGGCCTCCGTTCGAGCCTATTGAGGAGATCACAGATTGCCACCTCACCCTGAAGACCATGTTTCTTCTGGCGATTTAGTCTCTGAAGAGAGTTGGGGATTTGCAGGCCCTGTCAGTGGCCCCTACGCACTTGGACTTTGCGCCTGGTATGGCCAAAGCCTTTTTATACCCTCGAGCAGGGTACGTCCCCAAGGTTCCTTCGGTCACACCACAGCCTGTAGTACTGCAGGTCTTTAGTCCTCCTCCCTTTCGGGAACCTGACCAGCAAAAGCTTAATTGTATGTGTCCAGTGCGAGCACTGGACGCATACGTCCACAGAGCTGCCATGTGGAGAAAGGCGGACCAACTGCTAGTTTGCCTTGGTCCCCCTAAAAGAGGTCGTCCTGCTTCTTGGATTGTCGATGCCATTCATATTGCGTATGAGTCCTCTGAACTCCCCTCGCCGATGGGAGTCAAGGCTCATTCCACTAGGAGTGTGGCGGCCTCCAAGGCCTTTCTCGCAGGTGTCCCAATTCAGGACATCTGCAATGCTGCGGGATGGTCTACGCCCCTGACTTTTGTCAGGTTCTATGGCCTGGACATGCGAGCCACCCCAGGTTCTTCCATCCTCTCGCCTTAGTTGTGCTCCGCTTGGATACACACGGGGCAGGGATTGGTAAGTCTGGTGCCGTGGGTATCTCGTTCCCTTAGCGTATTTTGGACGCAGCTCGAGTTCCTGAAGGGGAACGTCTTAGGTTACGTATGTAACCCCAGTTCCTCGAAGGAATGAGACGCTGCGTCGCGAGGCCACACTTCCGGCATCCCTGCCAGCGCTTGCTTCATTCTAGAAGCTGACGCCGGTTTCACCGCACGTGCTTTTATACCAGCTGGTCATTACGTCACCTCGCCCGTGACATGCGGCCCATCTATAGGACAGATTGCATTTGGATTCAGAGCCGGTCACGCTGAAGGCGTTCCCTTAGCGTCTTTTGGACGCAGCGTCTCGTTCCTTCGAAGAACTGGGGTAACCTAAGACGTTTTTAAATATACTTTTACATTGCAATAATTTCACATTCAATCTTCAAATGTACAATGTACAAACAACATAAAGACAGTATATTTTTAATATTTCTTTAATGGCATCTTTTTTTATGTTTGAAGGCCAGCATTACTGATATCAATACTACTGATATCTCTATAAAATTGTTTTTCCCCCTTAATATTTAACCATTGACTGTAGCCATTCAGCATTACAGTATAATTGACAGCTATCAATTTTAACATTTATTAGACTTAACTTCTAATTTAAGTGAACTTAAAACAATCATGACACGAACCCATTATAATAAATGACATATTTAGCTACCTGTGCCCTTCAGCAGAAATATACAGAAAATGAATAGTTAACAAACACTAAATTCTAAATTAAATATAGATGAACCCCTTAAAGCTATAAAAGTTATTGATTTGCTCTTTTTTCTTTTGTTCTTGGATTAATAGACATCACAGCAGCTGGTTATTATTATTTGCCTGCTATTGCTTTAAAAGCTGCTGCTGCTTTCTGACCCACTTCAGGTCTTAGTCTCTTCTAATGAACTGACGAGTTGAATCGGGTGTGTTAGATGAGGGAGACAGTGCTGGAGTGCCTCAGGAAAGTTTTGAAAACCATTTCAGAGACATGTTCTTAAATATGACGCATATATAACATATTGCATGCATGCACACAGTTTTAAGGCAGCTTTAATCGCCTTTTTGGTAACTTCATGCCTTAACTGACGGCATAACTAGGACATTGCATGCGCGTAGTTTCTTTCGCTGTTTGATATGAAATGATACAGGCTACAGCACTCGCCGGCACCTTTGTGTGTGTATTTGAAGAGCGCGCGCTACGAGCACAGTATGAACTGAATACTGAAACGTCTCCCGTTTGATGTGGTCATAAAGACGTTCTGCATCTAAATAAACGCAATCCTTTTCAAGAAAAAAAGAGACCGAGGCAGCAGTTGTGAATGGGGTGGCCAACCCTAGCCCCGCCCCTGCGTTAAATATTTTTAACGCGTTAATCTGAAAAAATTAATCTCCCGCGTTAACACGCTAATTTTGACACCACTAGTTTTAACAAATGAGATAGATATCCAATCAGCGAAAATGCATGAAGTGACCAGGTGTGAACAGGCCCTAATTGTCGTACACGGGTTTAAGAGAGAGTGGCTTTCCAGCAGATGACGTAGGCGTAGCGTAAACTCTGGTGAGAATATGCTAGTCTCGCAAGAACAGGAGCTGTGGAGTACTTTTTTTATGATGGATGGATGCTCTTTTTTGGGCTTCAAAATTTTGACCACCATTTACTGCTATTATAAAGCTTGGAAGAGCCAATACATTTTTTTATATCTCTGATTGTATTTGTCTGAAAGAAGAAAGTCATATACTCCTAGGATGGCTTGAGGGTGAGTAAATAATGGGGTAATTTTCCTTTTTGGGACTTAACTCTTTAACATGTGCTTAACTAGAAGAATGTCTTTGGCTGTTGCATATCTCGCTTATTTTAAAACGTCATGCATGAGCGCTGGGTTTTTAAGATGCCTTTAAAGGCAAGACAAGTAAAACGATTTTTACCTTTTAAAAACATTCTTTACCACTGTGCCTTGTTTTGTTAAATGCACAAAAAAAAAAAAAAAACTTAAGTGTGATGTCCATAGTTTCTAATTCATTATTAAATGAATTCATTATTGTTTCTTAATGACATGAATCACATTAAATACCCACAATTAAACTGAATGGACTGTCACTGTAAAAATCTATCTGATACTTAAAAATAGTCAGGAATTCAGCTAAAAATATAAATTTGGCACAAATTCTGAATCTGCATTGATTTGTTTTCATGCTTTCCTCCTTGCTTTCTTGCTCTTTAAATAACACACTGGTGTAGTGAGTGATACATATAGTCAAGAAATCAGAGACAATCCTCTAGAAATTTGATCACAAGTGAGACGCATGTTACTACCAGGTGTAAACAGTGATGCGTCTTGGCTGACCACAGATCTATATACCAGGTGTAA
>JALXFT010003064.1:0-23394 GCA_023376895.1 Aspiorhynchus laticeps
TGGATGAATGGCCAGTCCATCGCAAAGCTTACACATAGATTTTAAGAAATAATTTTTTATTAAATTTTTCTTTTTTTGATATGGCTTGAGGTGAAAATGGCACAATTTAACTCCATGTGGCTCAACTTACCTTCTCTCTAGGCTCAATTTACCCCTCACCGGGGTCAAATTGAACCAAGAAACCACTTTTTTTTGGAAAGCCATATTTGGAGAGCAGTTTATTTTAGATCCAAAGTGATTATTCCCAAGGATGCACCACATTCTGAAATTTATGTGCACATTTAAGTTGGACTTGTTACTGTCATGTGCTCACTATGAAAGCACTGTAAGTAAAAACTGTCTCAACTTACCCTACTCACCCCTAGAAATAACCGTTGCCTGGTCAGAAATGGCCCTGCTTAGAAAAATGCAGCCTGTCCTGACAAAACATTCCCTTCTTTTCTTTCTTTGTTTCTTTCTCTTTCTTTCTTTCATTTCGCTCTCTTTGAATTAAAAGCATCAACACTTCCCACAAATGCATGCTGCAATGCAACATTAAATGCAACAAAATGAACGTATATTCTACATGGATTTGTAAGCTGACCGTATATTAAACAAACACACATATACAGTATATCCCCCCCATGACTGCTATAATTTAATGCACAGATATTTGCATTATACTCTGCATCGGAAATATATATGAACATTATGTTTTATTTAAAAAAACTTTTAAGGCTTATTTTACATTTGGTTTTATCAAAACGCTGTAAAGACTGGTTGCATTACATGGCAACATTAGGCTTAAGTATTTTGGTAATTTGCATTAAGACCAAATTAAAAAAATGGATCGTTTCTATCAATCCCCCCCCCCATTTAAATCATGAATCCATGATTTCCTATCTTTCTTCTCCTTATTAGATTAATACAAATTCTCACTTTGCCAATCATAACGTTGTTTGCTCACTCTGTCAATGTTTACATAATGTTAGGGTTAACACGTGTGTATAGTCTAGGATATTAATATTTATCCATCAAGCACATACAGTAGCTATGTACAGCAGCATATTTCTATACAACACAACAACAACAAACCATGCTCACAAATATGTATTTTAAAATAACTGGTTTGATGTACATTTACACATGCAATATACCTGCTGTATTCCATGTCTAACTGGAACACACATACTGTATACGGAAACAATCAAAACAAGAAATATTAAAGCTGTTTGATACATTTGTCTTTGTAATTGTATATTACTTTTAAATTATAAGTAATTTTGCATTAGCTTTCACATACAGGTGTAATATCAAGAGTCAAAGTCTGCCTTATTGTCAATTCTGCCACATGTACCGTACATACATAGAGAGAATTGAAATTGCTTTACTCTCTTACTCCCTGGTGCATACAGATAACACTAACAGTAGAACGCAAAAATACAGATAAGTACAAATCATATATATATATATATATATATATATATATATATATATATATATATATATATATATATATTATATGATATTTATTATATGTATATATATATATACACACACATATACATATATATATATACAGTATGACAGATGAAGTAAATGTGTATTCTCATAAGATACAATATTAAGCGTAATCATTCAAGTACTATTATTACTACAACAAATGTATGGTTGCCCTAATTTGCTAAATTTGTAATATACTTGTATTTTAAATGATGAATTAGGATTGAAGCAATTTTTTAACTTTTAATAAAAATTTCCTTCCCTTAAATGATGAAAATGATTAAGCACCAGCAAAGCATCTTTTCACTTGGACTGTAAATCCTGTCACTAAATTAGAACAAACCTGAGGTTGATTAACAGTATGTGATATTAAATAAGAATTCAAGTTATTATTTTATTATATTATTATTTAAGAAAAAATTATTGGAAGGAGAAAACATGCGTCACATTTTCATTGTAGCTTAAAAATTTTAAATATACCTGACTGATCCGTAATAATTCAACAGATGTTCGGTCATTGATTAAAAGCATTCCTAATAAATCATGATAAAAGAAATGCACTATGTAAAATGTTATGTGTATAAAAAGTCAAATGTAAATGGGACCAAAAAAGGATGCAATTGTTTCTCTTCAAAAGTTTCCTTGCATTGAAAACACACCTTGAATATGAAGAATGTGCGAACACATGCTGACACTCTGATTTAAGGCCTGCATGATATTTAGGTCACATGCTGTAAAGAACATATAAATGTCAGACGTTAGGTCAACAGGGATGGAGAGAGGCTTGTACTTTCTGTTGTTTTCCTCCCAAAGGTAGGTCATGCCGTTCTCTAGTGCAGGAGAACTGCAGTGATCCAGGGACACAAAGAGCAAAGGTCCTTGTGATATCTCACTGACCGCCACAATGACTCTCAACACAATGTCACGCCATTTTTGGCGAAGTACCACACTCTCCACTTTTCCAAAGAGCACTAGAATCAAACACATACACAGATAAGATCATTTTTGTTTTGTTTAATTAAAAAAGAGCTTTTAGTATTTCATGTCGCACAATATCAAATCATGAACAGAGCTCTTTTTCAGACCTGCTTTATGGCATATGTCAGGGATCAGTTCCGTTAGTGGTTTAAGTCTGTATTCTGGTGGAGAACTGTCATTCTTTGGTGTTGGTTTGAGATGTTCAGCACAGCAGCTCCACAGGGATGTGTTGTAGTAGTAATGCCCACAGCAGAAATGCTCTTGTTTGGTGTCATAAAGCATGGCATGGGTTGAGGAGGAACAGCAAGTTTGATTGTTATTATATTCCAGCAGGAGGTTTCCACAGCATTCTACATTATTTTTGTTGTAGAGATGACCTGAGCAGCACAGTTGTTTTTTGTGGTCATAGACTTCTGAGCCACAACTTAACATCTTGATCTGGTTTTGAGAATATATAACACCTCCAACACAATCTGACTGATCAGGCACATTGCGATGAAGGATTCCATTACAGCACAGCACATTGTCATCTGCTAGACTGTAGACATCCTTACCACAGCACTGAAAAAATACAGGTAAATAAATATAGTACAGATATATATAGTACAGATATATAAGCAAACCATTTGCATACAGTCTACATTTTTTTGGTTAAACCATTCAAAATAACAGCAGTCTTGCTCTTATAATATCATCATTTAATTCAAAATCAATTCATATAAAATAAGGTACTATATTTGCCACAGGTGGACTATCATCAAATGGAATGTCAAATAGCCCATCTTGTTCGCAAAAGCTATTTACACAATTGCCTTTAAATTGAGAATGAAACCCAAATGGTATCAGGAATAGTTGCATGTTGGGTAAGGACAGTTACCTAACCTATCGATGCTCCTGAGTTTGAATCCACATTTTTCCGATCCCATAGTCTGAGACTGGCTTCCAGTTTGGAGGACACACCACTTGTATTGGTGCAAGCAGTATCTCTGCAGTGGTACTAAATCTGGGGGTCTCAGAGGTGGTCCCACTGTCAGTTGCACTCCCTGTTACAGCGATGGCAATCGTGTGTTTGGGCCACACACTGCTCTCTAGCCCACGAGTCCGGAGCCCGCTCCAGTTCATGAGTCCTTTCCAGATCCCTCTCCAGTTCATGAGTCTGCTCCATCGCTGCTCCAGTTCATGGGTCCTCTCCAGATCCCACTCCAGTTCATTCATCCTCTCCAGAGCCTGCTCCAGCTGCTCCAGTTCATGGGTCCTCTCCAGATCACACTCCAGTTCATGAGTCTGCCCCAGATCCCACTCCAGTCCATTAATCTGCTCCAGAACCCACTCCAGTCCATTAATCTGCTCCAGAACCCACTCCAGTCTATGAGTCCGCTCCAGAGTCTGCTCAAACCCTAGAGCTCAATCCTGTATTGGTGCTAACCCTTGAGCTTCCTGCCTGTCCTGTCTTGAACACAGTTATCACCTGTGAACCTTCTGCCTATCCTGTCACAGCTATGGATGCCATCTCTGAACCAATTCATTACATTTATATTATTACATTTATATAGCGCTTTTCTGCTTTTCTAAGCACTCAAAGCGCTCTACATTGTGAGGGGGGGTGTCTCCTCGTCCACCACCAGTGTGCAGCATCCACCTGGATGATGCGACGGCAGCCATAGTGCGCCAGACCGCTCACCACACACCGAGTATAGAAGAGTATAACCAAAGATAACCGCATCTGAAGCTGTCCAAAGAGTAACCAAACCAAAGAGTATAGAAGCCCAAGAGGTATGATGCTTTTTTGGTAACAGCCACTAAGTGGCGCTTCGGTAGCACGGATGCCATTTTGGGGTGAAAATTCCAACTGGACAACAGCACAGATACACAGAAATAGACAGAATAACAAAGTGGAGAAAGTGACTGTACGTATGCGTGTTTTTTTCACATAAAAAACAGTTTTTTTGTTTACAGTTGTCAGGGATTCTCTGTCACCAGTCACCAGCTCTGGACTCCGTGTCCCAGAATCCTCCCTGTCTCACACCTGTTCTAAGTCATGATCACCATCACCATCACCTGGAGTTCTAATCACCCGCACTTGCTGTCTTCAATCTAATCACCTATTTGAGCACATTCCTGTCAGTCACTCACTTCCGGCAATCTCCTGATTCCCCTGCAAAGGATAAGGACTCATCACTCTCAAGCTAAGCATCCAAGAACTGTGATTTGTGTTTCATGCTCCACTCCAGTAAGTTACCCTGATCATCTGCAGCACTGCAGTCAATAAAGATCACTGTTTAACCATTTAAATCCGTGTCTCCTGCGTGTACTGTGACAACAGTCTTCCTTTAACAGACATAAGACAATACTGCAAAAAGAGTTTACTGTCAAGCTGGTATATTCCGGTTATATATTTGTCCAACATTCCTAATTTTTCTGCCATTAATTTAATTTCATACGTTGGTATTAATTCAGTGTTTATAATGCTAACACTTGAAATTAAAATAATTTCAACCAAAACTGACATGGTTTCTAGCGAGCAAAGTTTTTGTGAAAAAAGGGAAGCGTTCAACAAAGTCTGTAAAATAAACTGTTAAAAGGATTTGATGATCACTAGTCTAGTGATTGTATGTTATTGTTGTCATCATTCAGGTTGTATTTCAGCTTTAATGTATTATTATTATTTATTTTTTTAAAACAAAGCAGCTGATATTTGCCATAGCGACAGCAAGAAGCTAGTGGATTGCCAAGTCGCTTTCGCCCCAAAATGGCGGAAGCGTAGGGTTGCTGCTGGGCCCTGCTGTTGCAATGGAACTTTCTATTGGCTTTCACTTCTTGTCAGTATAAGCTCTTTGTCTGAACTCTCTGCTTGTCCTGTCACGGCCATAGTGGCTGTCTCTGAACACCCTACCTGTCGTGTCACAGCTAAGGAGACCATCTCTGAACTGTCTGCCTGTAATGTAACGACCACGAAGGCTGTTCCCGAACTCTCTGCTTGTCCTGTTATGGGAACAGAAGCCATTTTTAACCCCTCTGTGCTCTCTATTACAGTTCCACCTTGGTGGTCATTTGCTCAGCCTGGGCCATCTTGGTGGTCCCCTGTGCCATCAGCTCCTCTGAAGTAGTCTTCAGTTCCATCAGCTCCACTCTAGTGGCCTTCTGCTCTGCCTTGGGGTCTTCGGTTACTTCTGCTCTGCAGTGGGGGTCATCTGCTCCACCTTGGTGGTCTTCAGCATCAACTCCACCCTGGTTGTCATTTGCTCCACTGTGGGGATCTTCGGTCCTATCTGCTCTGTTGTGGTGGTCTTCAGCTCTGCCAGCTCCACCCTGGTGGTCTTCGGCTCCTAACTGGTATCCTGCTTGATAACCACCAGAGGGCACTATACACCAGACTATTTCCATTCAATAATATATTTCCCATAACTCACTGCCCGGTCTCATACATGATTGTTTCCAGCTGTGTCCCATCAACCAAGCTAGCTCACCGTATAAAAGCCTGGTTAACTCAGTCACGCATCAGTAAGTCTTGTATTTTTGTTATGTCTTGTATTATCCTGTTCCTCCTGTGTCCTGGTTTCTAATGTCTTGGTCTTTTGATCTTCTGCCTGTCATTCTTCGATTTCTGTTTTTGCATGCACCTTGGATTTAATAGTTGTTTGGACTGTTTGCTTGTGTATGACCTGTGCCTGGTTTTAGATTATGATTGTGGATTACCCTTCTAATAAATGCTGCGTTTGGATTCTACACTATTGTGTCCCATGCAGTTCATAACACACAGTATTGTAACCATATACAGGTGCATCTCAATAAATTAAAAAGTTCATTTTTTTTTCTCTTGTAACTTATTTCAAAAAGTGAAACTTTCATATATTTTAGATTCATTACATGTAAAACATTTAAAGTTATTTGTTTTAATTGATGATTAGCGCTTACAGCTCATGAAAGTCAAAAATCAGTATCTCAACATATTAGAATTTACTTTTGAGTTTCAATAAATGACCATCCATACAAATTCTGGGTATCTCTTGTTCTTTGAAAACACAATAATGGGGAAGACTGCTGACTTGGCAATGATCCAGAAGACGAACATTGACACCCTCCACAAAGAGGGTAAGTCACAGAGGGTCATTACTGAAAGGTGTGGCTGTTTACAGAGTGCTGTATCAAAGCATATTAAATGCAAAGTTGACTGGAAGGAAGAATTTGGGTAGGAAAAGGTGCACATGCAACAGGGATGACCGCAAGCTTGAAAATAGTCAAGCAAAGCTGATTCAAACACTTGGGAAAGCTTCACAGGGAGTGGACTGAAGCTGGAGTCAGTGCATCAAGAGTCACTAGGCTCAGACGTCTTCAGGAAAAGGGCTACCAAGCCACTTCTGAACCAGAGACAACGTCAGAAGCATCTTACCTGGGCTGTGGAGAAAAATAACTGGACTGTTGCTCAGTGGTCCAAAGTCCTCTCTTCAGATGAAAGTAAATTTTGCATTTCATTTGGAAATCAAGGTCCCAGAGTCTGGAGGAAGAGTGGAGAAGCACAGAATCCATGTTGCTTGAAGTCCAGTGTGAAGTTTCCACAGTCAGTGATGATTTGGGCTGCCATGTCATCTGCTGGTGTTGGTCCACTGTGTTTTCTGAAGTCCACAGTCAATGCAGCCATCTACCAGGAAATTTTAGAGCACTTCATGCTTCCTTCTGCTGACAAGCTTTATGGAGATGCTGATTTCATTTTCCAGCAGGACTTGGCACCTGCCCACACTGCCAAAGGTACCAAAAGCTGGTTCAATGACCATGGTGTTACTGTGCTTGATTGGCCAGCAAACTCGCCTGACCTGAACCCCATAGAGAATCTATGGGGTATTGTCAAGAGGAAGATGAGAGGGGGGATCACGTGACCCTTCGACAGCGATGCAGGCTTGGTCTTTCGCTCTGCTCACTTTGCCACATATTGTATAATCCTGTCAGTAAATTTTGGACCACTCTGCATTAGACCCATCATGAGTGCTAAGGCAGACAAGGGCGATCGGAAAAGAGAGATTGAGCAATCGCCAATGAAGAAGAAATTCAAAGATTCCACCATCTCCAGAGAGAACCTCGACAATGCTATTGCTAGCGGTATTGAGTTAGCACTTAAAGAGCAGCAAATCACTTTGAATTCAGTTGTGAATTCGGCAGTAAGAGATGTGATGGACATACAAGCGACCAACAAGTCTGTTAAAGAGTTAAGAGAGGAGCTTGAGGCCATAGCTACTGTGGCGAAGCAGACACGTGACCGGGTGGATTCTGTTCAGGCAGATGCACGTGAGGATAGAAGGACAGTCACGGACTTAAGAAATCAGCTGGAGTGACTCACCAAGAAGATGACAGATATGGAGGGTAGGAGCAGGAGAAACAACGTACGGCTGGTGGGGTTACCAGAGGGGACAGAGGGCTCCAACGCGGTTGGTTTCCTCAGAGTTAATCTTTCCAAGTGGATTCCTTCCTTGAAAGGCTGTGACATTGAGATTGACTGGGCGCATCGCGTGTATGACGGAGGGAGGAGCTCCGATCGGCCACGCACTCTCATCTTCCGTGTACTAAGATGGTATGACAGATCAGAGATCCTGAAAGGTGCTCGGCAGGCTTATCCGGTGAAATTTCACACTACTATTTTTTCCCGACTTTAGTCCAGCTACAATGATCAGGAGAAAGGCATTTAATCCGGTTTTGAAGAAGATGACAGTGCTTGGTCTCCAGCCCTTCCTCATCTATCCAGTGGTAATTAAACTATGGCACAAAGGGGAGCAGAAAAGCTTTGATTCTCCTCAGAAAGCGGAGGATTTTATCAGCTCCCTGTCTCAGCAGAAGACGTATGCCGCGGCTCTGCAGGAGGGCAGCGTGAAAGCACCTCTCCTCTCTCCTACTAGGATATTGTCCCTATCTATCTGGTACAACGATCTCTTTGCTGGTAAAACTGACACATCTTTTTTCATTTTTGGAGGGGACTAATGGAGAGTAGGTTTAATTACAATTATTTTTTTTTGGCTGTGTGAGCCTTTCGGGGGACATGTCTTGCGTTGAAGTGGATCGGTCACGAACTATCACTATTTTTTGTTGCTCAATCAGACCTATGTTCTCGGTAATGTGCGGTCTGAGTTGTTCCTTGTTTATGGTTGTCGGTTGTTCATGTTTATATGTTGTTTTTATTTTTTACAACAGACATTTATACTTATTTATTTTACCCTATTTCTAAAAGGATTTTTCATCTAGGAGGTTTGGTATCTAAAATGCACATCAGCGTTTACATGTTACTAACAGAATGGAAGTGCTTCTGTTTTTTTTTCATTTACTGAATACAATCTTGGGATTATGAATATTCAATGCATACTCTAAATATTTGATCACTGAATGTGAATGGTTTAAATTCTGCTAAATTCTGTTAGAATATTTACACCGTAAATCTATTTCCTGTGCCCTAATACAAGAGAGACATCTAAAACAATCTGACGTGACACGTTTCCAGAAGTATTATAAGTTAGCAGCCTTTTCCTGCGCTCTTAATAAAACTAAGGGAGTGCTTGTCCTTGTTAACAGGAAGTTAAATTTGACAATTGAACACCTTGGTAGTGATGAGAAGGGTAGATTTGTTTTTATCCGATGCAAAATATATAATAATAGGTTAGCATTGGTCTCTATTTATGGTCCGAATGAGACAGACAGTGCATTCCTTACACAGATTTCCAAAACTATACTTGAGCAGATTGATTGCCCTCTAGTGGTGGGTGGTGATTTTAATGCGGTCATAAATCCTGCTTTAGATAAATCTCAATCTGATACAACAGCCAATCCATCCTCTAAATTACTGAATAAATTTATCACTGAGCTCAACTTAATCAATCTTTGGAGAATTCAGAATACTAAATCTAAGGACTTCACTTTTTTTCTAATAGACAAGACTTTCTCTAGGATAGACTACATATTTCTTAGCCCATCTTTAATTTAGTCTAATTCCTCCATCTCTATATTACCAATTTTATTATCTGATCATTCTGCTGTGTTGTGCAGTGTTCCTCTTTCCGATGTTAAAGCCAAGTCCCCTAGATGGCGCTTTATCATACCATTATTAAGTAATCAGACATTCATTACTTCTCTAAAAGAATATATTAAGGAATTTCTTGAAATTAATATGCCCTCTGATGTGGATCCTCAAATACTGTGGGAAACGACTAAGTGTGCTATACGAGGTTTCTGTATATCTTTCTCTTCTACTCTTGCCAAAGCGAAAACTCACCAGTTTACACAATTAGAAAATAAAATCCAATCATTACAAAACCTACAAAAACAACACTTTACTGAGCAACAGGCTACACAGCTGTCCTCTTTAAAAGAAGAATATGATTTACTTTCACACTCAAAGGCAGAATTTATTTGACATAGGACTAGGCAAAAATATTATTTTGAATCAGAGAGACCTAGTCATTTATTGGCCCTTAGGTTGAAAGAATGCGAGTCTAAGGCATATATTAGCGCAATAAAATCATTGGATGATCAGGTCACCACGAACCCTGTGGCAATTAATTAAATATTTAAAGGTTTTTACACAAATCTGTATAAAGCCGAAACAGATTTTGATGAACTAATTTGTAAGCAGTATTTAGATAAATTGGAACTGCCTAGGATCTCACAGATGGATAAAGAATCTTTGAAGGCCCCATTAAGTTTGGAGGAACTCCACATCGCTCTAAAAAGCCTTCAAAAGGGCAAATCGCCGGGTCTAGATGGTCTCCCCCCTAAATTATATTTAGAAATTTGGGATTTGGTAGGGATACTTATGTTTAATTCATTTAATTTCGCAATTGGACATGGGGTATTTCATAGAGATCAAAAAACTTCATTGATATCATTACTTCTTAAAAAAGTGAAAGATCCATTAGATTGTTCCAGCTACAGACCGATTTCGCTTATCCCATGTGATCTGAAAATCTATGCTAAAGTTTTTGCTTCTCGTATGGAGAAGGTAATTCATAGTTTGATCAAGGAGGACCAAATCGGTTTCATCAAGGGGCGCAATGCGTCTGACAATATGTGTCGACTCCTTCATATTCTTGACTTTGCAGATTCTCATCCAAGTCCTTGTGCGGTTTTCTCACTGGATGCAGAAAAAGCCTTTGACAGGCTAGAGTGGAACTATATGTGGGCAGTTCTGCAATGTTTCGGCTTCGGTGAACACTTCATTTCTATGATTAAGACATTATACCACTCACCTGCAGCATCAGTCATAACTGGTAATATTATTTCCCCCCATTCCCTTTACAACAGGGATATTTTATTTACTGGCACAGGAAAAAAGGGGATAATTATAAATTTGGTCCGGTTGTGGCTAACTCTATTAAAATCTGGAAAACGGTTGAACGTCGGATAGGTGGACCCTTCAAATTTTGTAACAGTACACCTTTATGGCACAATTTTAATTTTGTATGCGGAAATCGTCCATTTGTCCAACTCTCTTGGTCTTCTTTAGGTGTAAACACGTGCGGTGATATATATGATAACCAGGGCCTCTGTTCATTTCAGACATTAAGAACCAAATTTTGTCTACCAGCATCTGCATATTTTGTCTTTTTTCAATTACGTTCTGCTCTCAAAGCGTATGGCGTTCCGTGGGCATCTATTTCCTCTCATCCTATGCAGGACTGGATTGCACCATCTGCTGGTCGGTCATCTGTTTCCTTAATAAAATTATTGATTGCATTACAAAACCTCTTTCTATTAAAACTATTTGGAATAGAGAATTATCTGACCTTAATTTATCTGTCGACTGGGAGAGAGTGTGGTCTAATCTCAGTTTAACATCTAAAAATCTGGCTCATCGTCTTATTCACTTCAAAGTCATTCATAGAGCATACATAACTCCTTACAAAAGTTTTAAAATGAAACTACAATCAAATTTGAACTGCCATATATGTAATACTACATCATCAGGCACTTTTCTGCATATGTTTTGGTAATGTTCTGTCGTCATCAGTCTATGGACGTGTAAACCTGGTTTTGTCATCAATACTGCGAATTGATTGGTCTGTTAACCCAAGTTTGTGTCTTCTTAATGACGATTCTGGTCTCTGTATTAGTTCAATGCAAAAGAGAATGTTGTTTGCTGGTTTTACAGCTGCGAAGACGACAATAATACAGAACTGGTTTACAGCACACGTGTGGACTTGTTGAGTATGTGTCTGTTGTTTTGTTTTGTTATATTTTGGATGTTATGTTGTGTTATGTGTGAAAAAAAAAAATGTTGATGACAAAAAAAGAGGAAGATGAGAGACACCAGACCCAACAATGCAGATGACCTGAAGGCCACTGTCAAAGAAACCTGGGCTTCCATACCACCTCAGCAGTGCCACAAACTTATCACCTCCATGCCACGCCGAATTGAGGCAGTAATTAAAGCAAAAGGAGCCCCTACAAAGTATTGAGTACATATACAGTAAATTAACATACTTTCCAGAAGGCCAACAATTCACTGAATTTTTTTTTTATTGGTCTTAAGTATTCTAATTTGTTGAGATTGGTGGGTTTTTGTTAAATGTGAGCCTAAATCATCACAATTAAAAGAACCAAAGACTTAAACTACTTCAGTCTGTGTGCATTGAATTTATTTAATACACGAGTTTCACAATGTGAGTTGAATTACTGAAATAAATGAACTTTTCCACGACATTCGAATTTATTGAGATGCACCTATATAACCATAGCTCCTTTTCTGGACCTTCAAGGACACCTTTAATGATCAGCAGGTTCAGTCTGGTTAGGTTTAGGAGTAGGTAGGGGGTAAGATATCATTTAAGGGATAGTGACATGTAGGTCACAATAAGGCAGCAGCCATTTCTGATTTAAAATAAATATGCAGTACAATGCAATGAGGTGCAAATAGTATTTGCCAATAATAGAATAGCATCTAACTATAGTGCAAAGAAAATAATGCTATTTCCACATTGTATAAATGGAACACATCGCCATTTACACTGTGTAAAAAAACCTGCCATAACCTGCCATAATCAAAACCAGTTCAGTCCATCAGACAAATTCTGACCTGAGTAAGACCTGATTCCCTCTTGTACAGTATCCCTGAGCAGTTGACATACTTTGACGGTACAGCTTCTAGACAAGGAAAATTAATGATAGAGTGAGATAAAGACATTAAAAATAGGTGGGTATTGCCTTTTTAAAAGTTATAATTAACTCAAAAATGAAAATTCTGTCATCACTTATTCAGCCTCCTGTCATTTCATACCCATAAGACTTTATCTTCAGAACATAAACAAAGATATTTTTATTGAAACCTGAGACATTACTGTCTCTCCATTAAAAGTCCATTCCACCAAAACATTGAAGCTTCAAACAGTTCATAAAGAGATTGTAAAATAAATCCATATGAATCAAGCATTCTTAATCCAAGTCTTTAGAACGTTTAGCTTTTCTGCACAATTGATTTATTTTCTTCAAAGCATTTATAACTGAAATAGATCTAATTTTGTTACACATAAAAAAAAATTCATGTGCAAGTGGGATTTGTAGTTAACTGTGTGATTATGCTTGCCAAGTGTTTTATCAGAACTAAGAAAGAAGGCACTATAGGATCCACTGCCTTTGACATTTTAAAGATACTTTAGAATGGAAAATTACTATATCTTAAAGTATATTAACAGATTGGATCATCTGGTATGGTGGAGTAACCGAAATAATTATTATAAATAATAGCCTAACTATTACCACAGATTGCTTGATTCAATTCCAATAACTGCAAGGCTATGAAGTAGTTCCTGTTTTGAGCATTTAAGTCCCATATTGCTTCACATATAATTTTTCATGTTTTCCAGGATGCATGGGTGCCCTGTTTTGCAAGCATCCAAATTGGACAGATGCCTAAACAGAAAATCTGTTCGCTTTCCGAAAGAGTTTAATATTTGTTGCATAGGTCTCAAACTCAATTCCTGGAGGGCCACAGCTATGCACAGTTTAGCTCCAACCCTAATCAAACACACTTAAATCAGCTAATCAAGGTCTTCTGAATTACTAGAAACTTCCAAGCAGGTGTGATTTGGAGCCGGTTGGAGCTAAACTGTGCAGAGCTGTGGCCCTCCGGGAAATGAGTTTGAGACCTTTGCAGATGTGTGAATGACACCAATACAGATACAGGACAGAAAATAACTGCCATTGTGGATAAAAAAAATGAGGCACATTTATTTTCATATTTAATTTTACTGCAATTTAATGTTTAAGTGGCTAATGAGGATACCTGTAAATTACCTGTGCTTGAACAAAGTTTAAGTCAAAACAAACAAGCAAACATACAAATCCATGTAAGAGCTGTAAAGACAAACCTGTTGAAGGTGGTGAATAGCTAGATTCATTTTTGAGCCTCACTTCAAGAGTGTTGTTTGTAAAACAGCAATACTGGATCATCCTGTTAAATGATTTACTGCCACAACAAGAAAGATTTTCCTTCAGTTCAAACATTTTGTTGTCACCACAACAAATATGAGTTGTCGGTAGGTACATGACTGTAAATAAATGCGAGAGAGAACAAAGCGATTATAGCAAATTGTTGCTCAAACAGTCTCATCCAAATTTCTTAACCATTACAATTTTTTTTTATAAATCTAAATAATAAGCATTTATTTTATTAATCGAAACTATAAACGCCACTCACAACAGGCAACAATAAGAGCAAACACTGACTCATTTTTAAGACACATCAAGTGGATTGTCTACCTTGGCCACAGCATTTTGTGTGAGCACTGCTTCGATTCTGAATGCTCCCATTACAGCAAATCTGATTTACAGGATTGTAGGCTCTAGAATTACAGTAGTCATTCTGAAGTTGGCTCAATCCTTTAGTTACATCACCTAGATAGAAGATATTAAAACAAATGAAAAATAGGAACAAAGTTTGAACATAAATAAAAAGACATAAACCTGTCCGCTGTGAGAAAAGTACAGTGACACTGATCAAAAACTACTACAATGTGAAAGCTGCTGGATCTTTCAAGTTAAAACAGAGCAACATTTTGATCTTAATGAAACTTTAATTATTTCCTGCTTTCATTAGGGGTTTGTAAGTTTTTTATTTTCTTTTAGTGAAAGTGACGTTACATGTGGCCAAGTATGGTGACCCATACTCGGAATTTGTGCTCTGCATTTATCCCATCCAAAGTGCACATACACAGCAGTGAACACACACACACACACACACTGAACACACACCCGGAGCAGTGGGCAGCCATTTTTTGCTGCGGCACCCGGGGAGCAGTTGGGGGTACGGTGCCTTGCTCAAGGGGACCTCAGTCGTGGTACTGAGGGTGGAGAGAGCGCTAGTTATTCACTCCCCCCCACCTACATTTACTGCCGGATCTGAGACTCGAACTCGCAACCTTTGGGTTACGAGTCCGACACTCTAACCATTAGGCCATGACTTCCCCTTTGGTGTTGTTGTTCAGTTAAGACCTAAGGGTAAAATAGGTCATTTTCACATATTTTGTGACTGTACAATTCTGGCAGAATGTGCTATTTTGAAGTGCAAGGTGTCATTTTTTTTCAGAACACAGCTGGCTTTCAAAAAAGTACAGTTTTTGACCATTAATGTTGTGTGGTGAGTTTGTAAACAATTTAAATAGAAGACAAAAAAACAAAAACAAAAAAACAGTAATACATTGTTTTTTATTTATATAAAAAAAAGTGAAAAATCATGATCGAAATAATCCAACACTTTTTACTTCAAAATTCAACTATATTACATATATACAAGTATTTTTGGGACACTGGGTTGCACAGTTTTCATTCAGGAGACTTTTTTGTTCATACACGCACACATTTACACGCACAGACTCATTATAGAGATGCACACACTAACGTTACATGTGAAGAAGTCTCACTCAGACTGCTCCCAAAGTCTCCCGGAATATGGCAAGCCGTTCTGACATTTATTTCATCTCAGGATATGTATTTTTGATATCAACAACTTAATTTTCACTAGTTAAAATGCCAATTATTGATATCAACAATTACATTTCTACTAGTAAAAACTATCATTTTTGATATCAAGAATTGATATCATGGGAATGGCAATAGGCAAGCCGTTTTGACATTTATTTCTTCTCAGGATATGTATTTTTGATATCAACAGTTTAATTTTCACTAGTTAAAATGTTCATTCTTGATATCAGAAATTATATTTCTACTAGTAACAATTGCAATTTTTGATATCAACAATTATATTTCCACTAGTAACAATGTTAATTCTTGATATCAACAATTACATTTTCACTAGTTAAAATGCCAATTATTGATATCAACAATTACATTTCTACTAGTAAAAACTATAATTTTTGATATCAAGAATTGTATTTTCACTAGTAAAATGTCACCATAGGCTTCCATTCAAAATCAATTGTTGATATCAACAACTTAGTTCTTGATATCAACAACTTAGTTTTTGATATCAACAACTTAGTTCTTGATATCAACAACTTAGTTCTTGATATCAACAACTTAGTTCTTGATATCAACAACTTAGTTCTTGATATCAACAACTTAATTGTTGATATCAACAACTTAATTGTTGATATCAACAACTTAATTGTTGATATCAACAACTTAGTTCTTGATATCAACAATTAAGTTGTTGATATCAAGAACTAAGTTGTTGATATCAACAATTACCTTCCTATATTGTTGATATCAAGAACTAAGTTGTTGATATCAACAACTTAGTTCTTGATATCAACAACTTAGTTCTTGATATCAAGAATTCCTTTTTGGATATGTGCATAATGACTTCCTTTTTGGATATGTGCATAATTTAACGACGAGTGCCGCTCTTTATGAATGTGTATGGCGTATAGACGACGAGGTACAGAGCCCAAAAGAGAACGGCACATTCAATTGCCCTCTCATGAAAATAAAACGCTGCTGTAGGTTACTTTTAATAATTGTTTAGTTTTCATTGAGGCAACATGTCGAAGAATACCAACCTACCAACATGTCGAAGAATAAAACTTACAGGTGCTGGTCATATAATTAGAATATCATCAAAAAGTTGATTTATTTCACTAATTCCATTCAAAAAGAGAAACTTGTATAATGTATACATTCATTCCACACAGACTGATATATTTCAAGTGTTTATTTCTTTTAATTTTGATGATTATAACTGACAACTAATGAAAACCCCAAATTCAGTATCTCAGAAAATTAGAATATTGTGAAAAGGTTCAATATTGAAGACACCTGGTGCCACACTCTAATCAGCTAATTAACTCAAAACACCTGCAAAGGCCTTTAAATGGTCTCTCAGTCTAGTTCTGTAGGCTACACAATCATGGGGAAGACTGCTGACTTGACAGTTGTCCAAAAGACGACCATTGACACCTTGCACAAGGAGGGCAAGACACCAAAGGTCATTGCCAAAGAGGCTGGCTGTTCACAGAGCTCTGTCCAAGCACATTAATAGAGAGGCGAAGGGAAGGAAAAGATGTGGTAGAAAAAAGTGTACAAGCAATAGGGATAACCGCACCCTGGAGAGGATTGTGAAACAAAACCCATTCAAAAATGTGGGGGAGATTCACAAAGAGTGGACTGCAGCTGGAGTCAGTGCTTCAAGAACCACTACGCACAGACGTATGCAAGACATGGGTTTCAGGGTCCATGTCAAGCCACTCTTGAACAACAGACAGCGTCAGAAGCGTCTCTTCTGGGCTAAAGACAAAAAGGACTGGACTGCTGCTGAGTGGTCCAAAGTAATGTTCTCTGATGAAAGTAAATTTTGCATTTCCTTTGGAAATCAGGGTCTCAGAGTCTGGAGGAAGAGAGGAGAGGCACAGAATCCACGTTGCTTGAGGTCCAGTGTAAAGTTTCCACAGTCAGTAATGGTTTGGGGTGCCATGTCATCTGCTGGTGTTGGTCCACTGTGTTTCCTGAGGTCCAAGGTCAACACAGCCGTATACCAGGAAGTTTTAGAGCACTTCATGCTTCCTGCTGCTGACCAACTTTATGGAGATGCAGATTGCATTTTCCAACAGGACTTGGCACCTGCACACAGTGCCAAAGCTACCAGTACCTGGTTTAAGGACCATGGTATCCCTGTTCTTAATTGGCCAGCAAACTCGCCTGACCTTAACCCCATAGAAAATCTATGGGGTATTGTGAAGAGGAAGATGCGATATGCCAGACCCAACAATGCAGAAGAGCTGAAGGCCACTATCAGAGCAACCTGGGCTCTCATAACACCTGAGCAGTGCCACAGACTGATCGACTCCATGCCACGCCACATTGCTGCAGTAATTCAGGCAAAAGGAGCCCCAACTAAGTATTGAGTGCTGTACATGCTCATACTTTTCATGTTCATACTTTTCAGTTGGGCAAGATTTCTAAAAATCCTTTCTTTGTATTGGTCTTCAGTAATATTCTAATTTTCTGAGATACTGAATTTGGGGTTTTCATTAGTTGTCAGTTATAATTATCAAAATTAAAAGAAATAAACACTTGAAATATATCAGTCTGTGTGGAATGAATGTATACATTATACAAGTTTCACTTTTTGAATGGAATTAGTGAAATAAATCAACTTTTTGATGATATTCTAATTATATGACCAGCACCTGTATATAAAACCAAAGGTTGTCGTCAGCTTCAGTAGCTCAGTAGGTAGAGCACGCAGCAGATGATTTTTGACGTGTTTGACCAGTGTTCGATTCCGCCTTTTACCGATCTCTCTCTACTCTCTTTTCACATAATATGTATTCATCCTTTGTGTCTTCTTAAGATGTAATTGTATTACCTTATTTTTTTGTTAACCCTGGCAAGTCTGAGTGTACATTCTGGAATTTTATTATATTTTTTATTTATTTTTATTTTGTCTTTAGCAATTGTAGCAATTGTAACTGTACTGTCGTAATGTTTGTACTGTTTAATAATAATAAAAAAGCCCATTAGAATACAGTTAGAATGCCCTTATAATTCCAGCAATGAAACAAAAAATACCCAGCTATGAGATTTTACGTTTTTATATTCATTGCACAAGCAATCTTTTTCATGAAATAGAAACCTTTTTAAAAATGAGACCGATTTTGTAATCATTGTGTAAAATTAGCCACAGGATCATCACAACTAATTTTGTACTTAATATACTAAAAACGAGTCTTTAGTACTTCTTAAGATAAACTTAAGATCGTCTGTGCTATTTTGAGACACCATAAATATGAACTAAAATGCACTTTTAACATAGGCTACTACCTCTGTGTTTAAAAAATGTATTTAGTTACCACTTGTAGCACACTTGAACACATTTTTCATACACTAGTGCACTCAAGTGTAATAAATAAAGTGTAATAAAAATTATGTAATCTTGCCCATCTGGTTAATTGCTTATTATTATTATTATGCTATTTTGTTATTAGGCTATATTGTTGTTGTTGTTTCACTTTGTAACAATAAATGTGTTTAGAGACTATGTTATCTTAAAAGAGATAAATAAAATGGTGTCTTCATACAGCACTATTTAGCCTAATCATGTCTGGAAACTTGACAAGTGTGTTTTATTGGGATAAATGTAAAAAAAAAAACACGTATGATCTATGAGCATTTCACACATTGCTATGCACACTAATAATACGAAACTACTTTCGCTACACTACAGTTATACACATGTATTGCATTATATTCAATAAAACGGGGAAAAAGACGGCTTACAAGATTCCTTATCCTTAGTGGATCAAATTAATATCACATCTTCCAGTTGAAATGGCTGATAGTTTAGAATTTGATTTTGGCAACGGCTATTTGAATTCAGTGAATACAATGAATTCTATTTACACTAAGTGAAAATAGCATATTTTGTTAGCAATAGGTTCTATTTAATAATGGGAACATTTTCTTGCAGTAATACTAATTTGATGCTGTTTATACTACTTATTGCAAGTAGTGGGTGATATCTGCACCTCAGTATTGTAGTAGGCTACATTAGCCAATAAAACAGTATACAATAAGGTATTGAGTGTAAATTATACATTTTATTACAATTATTAACTGGATGCCGCCCCTACAACTTACCCTAACCATAACCAATAACAACGTCATTTTCCAGTATTCGATTATTTCCTTAATTTAAAAATAAATAAAATTGAATGCCTTTCCTATGTGATACGGGATGTGAAAAGAGAGTAGAGAGAGGTCGGTAAAAGGCGGAATCGAACACGGGACAAACGCGTCAAAAATCATCTGGTGCGTGCTCTACCTACTGAGCTACTGAAGCTGACGGAAACCTGTGGTTTTATACAAGTTTTATTCTGCGACATGTTGATAGGCGGAGTTCTTGTATGCAGCTTCTGCCTCAGTGAAAACTAAACAATTATTAAAAGTAACCTACAGCAGCGTTTTATTTTCACGAGAGGGCAATTGAATGTGCCGTTCTCTTTTGGGCTCTTTATCTTGTCGTCCATACGCCATACACATTCATAAAGAGTGGCACTCGTCGTTAAATTATGCACATATCCAAAAAGGAAGTCATTACTATGCACATATCCAAAAAGGAATTCTTGATATCAAGAACTAAGTTGTTGATATCAAGAACTAAGTTGTTGATATCAAGAACTAAGTTGTTGATATCAAGAATTACATTGTTGATATCAAGAACTAAGTTGTTGATATCAAGAACTAAGTTCTTGATATCAACAATTTAAACAATAAATGTTAAAAGGGCGACAAAACTATTACAGATATCAACAACTTAATTGTCACTAGTTAAAATGTTAATTGTTGATATCAAAAATTAAGTTGTTGATATCAAAAATTAAGTTGTTGATATCAAGAATTAAAGTTGTTGATATCAAAAACTAAGTTGTTGATATCAACAATTGGCAAGGTAATTGTTGATATCAACAACTTAGTTCTTGATATCAACAACTTAGTTCTTGATATCAACAACTTAATTGTTGATATCAAGAACTTAATTGTTGATATCAAGAACTAAATTGCTGATATCAAGAACTAAGTTGTTGATATCAAGAACTAAGTTGTTGATATCAAGAACTAAGTTGTTGATATCAAAAACTAAGTTGTTGATATCAACAATTGATTTTGAATGGAAGCCTATGGTGACATTTTACTAGTGAAAATACAATTCTTGATATCAAAAATGATAGTTTTTACTAGTAGAAATGTAATTGTTGATATCAAGAATTAACATTGTTACTAGTGGAAATATAATTGTTGATATCAAAAATTGCAATTGTTACTAGTAGAAATACAATTCCTGATATCAAGAATGAACATTTTAACTAGTGAAAATTAAGTTGTTGATATCAAAAATACATATCCTGAGAAGAAATAAATGTCAAAACGGCTTGCCATACCCGGAAATCTGCCGTCATTTGTTGACGGAGCGCAATAAATTACCGTAATAAGCCATACATTGCAGAAAAGCGCATGTTGTCTGCTGTCAGGGGCAAATTGAATTATTTTGATGGTGCAAACGGTTGAAGAGTTATGGTAACATGAATACAGCTTGGTTTATTGTGTCGGCGCCGATACAGCCGGTTTTAAAGGATTAACCCCAAATTGGTGGTGACTGTTGCATTTTCAATGAATTGTTCAGCTGATTCAGTTACCCTTACCAAAAAGTAGTATACTTCAAGTTTATTTTATTAAGTATACTTAAGTAAAGTTCAAGTATATTTTGAAGTATACTTAATGTAGTAAGTATACAAATATCAGTGTACTAGTAGTATACTTGTAAGTGTACTATTTCAGTACTCATTGGGACTAAATCGGCCCACTTTCTAGTATATAAAAGTACACTTTTAAGTATACTTTAAGTATAACAGTAGTAAACTTTCAGTACACAACTAGTTTACAAAGTTTTTAGCTTGTACTGCAACTATACTAAAAGTGAACTTATAGGTATACTGATAGTTTACTAATTAAATACTTGTAGTAGCATTTTTAGTACACTTTGAAGAATAGTCTCAGTAGACTACTAGTTTAGTAGTTTTATACTGCAAGTATACTCGTAAGTTTTCTTTAAGTGAACTTTACATCATACTTTAAGTATACTACTATGTCCCTATTTAGGTACTAATTTGTATATATTTTGTTATATGAATATCTGAATATACTAAACATACAAAGAAAGAACAGAGTGTCTGCTTGTAAACAAAAACATGTTATTCTAGCTTCATGCATTATTTTTTTAAACACTTGAATGTGGGTAAGTTTCATAAATAGAAAAAATAAAGAAATAAACAACATTTTGAACAAAAAGCTGAAAAAGACTATGAATTGGATTCAGAATGATAATCAAAACGTAGATGGAGTCGATCAACACCCCAAAGCTTGACAGTCATTATTACCTCTTCATTGGTGACATTTAATTCATAACGTTACAGTTTTGATGCTGTTTTATGTCTGATGATGGTGTTAGATTACATGTGGAAACATCTGTTGTTTCGGTTTCTTCTTCACTTCTGTGTTTTTTTTTAATTCTGTACAGAAGATGTGTACTAGCGCCCCCTACCGTATAACAATGAAAACACGGATTCTAGGAGCACATTTATTAAGACTTTTTCTAAGTATAAGTCAAGTATACTTTATATATGTCATTTTAAGTATATTTCTGAGAAGTACATAAAAGTAGACAAAGTATATTTTCCTATTGTTTAGTTTAAAAGTATACTAATAGCACACTTGAATAAACTTCTTTTTCGTAAGGTAATCATCTGATGTCTGTGATTTGTGCCTTAATCTTCTTATGTGTTTTAACCATTGTTGTAATCTTCAGCACTGAGGATAGTCCAGCAAAGACTGAAACGTTTGCTTTTGTGTATTTGTGTGTGCGCACAGTCACTTTTTTGTTAGTGCACTTTAGTTTTTGTTGTCGCCTTCATGTAAATCTTCAGGAATAAATTTTTGTTCAAAGGACCTTGAACTTTGCATTTCGTTTGGTGTGTGGATTTTTTGCCTTTGCTTTTTATATTTTTCTCTGAAAAAAATTACAGGACACTTTAAAAAAAAAAAAACTTTATTATGGAAATAATATACTTTAATGAGATATACTTAAGTGCTAATTGAATATGATGTTTTGACACTTAAGCACATGTTATTTACAATTAAATTAAAATATTGTTTCAATTTTATTAAATGCAATAACTTTAAGGTGCTATTTTTCACCCAAATAAGTAGGATTTAAATACACATTTCTATGTAGTTTCACAATTACTTATTTTGTCTTAAGTGTCCTGCAGAATGTACTGACAAGCATTTATGGTAAACTAAATTATATTATGATATGCATTTGGAAATTTTATGTCATGTAATTAAATATTTTGTAATGATGAAGTTATAGTTTTGTACATTTAAAAAAATATTAAATTTAAATATAAAATATCACACTACATTTAAGATCATAGTCACATACTTTACATACTTTATGATGTTAGTCAACATCAAAATAAGTGTACAGTTTTAAAGCATGAAAAAAAGATTATTAAAACATAATTATTTAAAATGTAAAACTATTCATTTGACATTATTACAAATGTACTTTTTAAAAGAGTTAAGAAACACAGCCATGAAAATGTTCTCTCTTAAGTACACTTACAGCCTTTTATTTAATTAATATTATACCTGGAAGTACAGTTTAAAAAAGTACACAACTTTTGGTGTTTGTTTATGTTCAGTTTACACAGTTTCCTAGAAAATCAAAACATACAAATTAGATCTCAACATTAAAAGATTCATCCTCCTAATGTTAAATTTAGAGACAACTGTAAAGTAAACAACTCTCAACAACAACAACAAAAAAGCCTAAATAAGTAGCGACAAAGAACAACACTGATATTAATCATTCAATCATTTATTTGATGCATTTTGAAGCAGTATAATACGCATCTAAAACATGCCTCTATATCTAAAGTATAATGTGTT
>JALXFT010003065.1:0-18469 GCA_023376895.1 Aspiorhynchus laticeps
CATCGTCGTGCATACTTCTTTCCTATTGGTCAGTTTAAAAGTCAGGTGCCATAAAAAAGCAGTTTTACTCGAAACCTAACAAGACCTGCAGAGACATAACATCAGATTCTTGAGCATCTCCAGCCCAGCCCTTAGGGGCCCCGCGGAGCCGGAGGCAAGAGACATAAACACAGTTACCAAACACATAACGGTCTCACATTCTCCACAAATGGAACGAGCACACCTTCAGTACAGCCATATGTTTTAACTATATTAAACACAGTTCAAAACACATCCTCAGATGCTACCCAGCATGCACCCTGTGTCTAATCTAATAAAGCCTCACAAACAGGCAACGCATAATCTTATTTTCTAAATTATGATAACTCACCACAACAATGTTCTCTCAGTGCGCAACCAGGGGCGAATCTACTCAGAAATCACAGCATACAGTGACCTCTCATTTATACTTGCTCCAAAGGTCTATGTACTCAAACCCAGCTGCCTCGGATCCTGATGAAAATATAATCTGACATTATGTTTGTCCTTCTGGCACATAGTGTGCAAACACACTCGGGAACGCAATGCAAAGATGCAAAGTCCACTGCATGTGTGAGTGAGGGTAAATACAGATTCAGTGGTTTTGACTAAAAACAGATACACGTTCATTGAATCATGATTAATTCAGACACAGTTTAAAGTTTCCTTTGATCACATGACCTACACTGACACAGAATACCATGTTTACCTGTCACCCCTCCAATCCCTTGTCCCGACAGCATTCAAAAGAGTTACTAAAAATGCACAAAGATCACCAACCTTAAACGCAAACTTGCGGCTGATGTTATCCGATGCCTGGACTGCTCCAACCTTGAAGCCGAGAAGAGGAAGGCTGCCTAAGACCACTTCTTCCTTCTCGTCTGAATGGAATAAAAAAACATTGAAAAAGCAAAAGAAATAAGCATTAATACTAAAGTAAAAATAAAATACAACAAAGAATAAAAAGCATTTGTATTCCAACCTAGATTTCAAAAAGCTGATTATAAAATTAAGTGATAATTCCGTCCCAAATCAGAAAAGTCCAACTTCCTGTTGTGTGCCGCTACACTGGTGATGACAGGCAGTGGTAATGGAAAATCAGGTAAACTGCAGGTGAATCCCATAATAGATATCCATTTTTATCTCAGCGTAATGCTAATGACACTGAAGCGAGCAGCAGCGCGCAGCCTAGGAGTGAAGTGCTCGGGCAGGTTAAATAATGGAGCACATCGTTAAATTTTCAACACGAGCAGAAGTGAGGAGGGCAACGGAGATTCAGCGTTCACGTTCTCGATCTCCTGTACTGAGAGCTGCTGCCGGGGAAATGCAGTGAACCCACCCGCGCGAGTGTTCTGACAGCGCTCTGTGTTTGTGTGTGAATGAGAGACAGGGAGGGGTGGATGGAAAGGAGGGGTGGAGCAGGTTGTGTTTGTGCTGTATAGAATTGGGTAGAGCGAGAGAGAGAGAGAGAGAGAGAGAGAGAGAGAAAGAGAAAGAGAAAAGATAGCTATCATCCCTCAGTGACTCAGTGCTGCAGGAATTCTGGCTCTCGTCCAGCTGTACCTGCACTGAACAACCAATCAGAGCCTATTATTCTGTCAACAAAAGCCTAGGCAAAAACAATCCTGTATAAGAAACATATATTGACATGGAAACCTATTTCTATTTTCCCCACAACAAAATATGCTTGAAAACACAATGAAATGAACATTGCATAAAGCAAGGTAATAAAAAGCACAATCTAAACCTGTCTGTCAGGGCTGTAATCAGTACAGACATTGACAAGGAATGTCACTCCCAATATTGAGATTTGTGGTCGCCAGATATGCGTTTTAAATGGCTGATTCTTAATCTAATTTTGGTTAGTCATCCAATCCTGGAAATGTGTTTATAGACTAGCTGTCTGCATAAAGTCTAACCGTACAATGCTTATTCATCCACTGCTAAAATGTAGCATTTTCATCTTAATTTCTTAATTTTTTCATCTTAAAGATTATATTTAATCTTTTAAGGGATTGTCTTCACTGGAAAACAGGGTAAAAATATAGATTTGTTTTCTTAATCTGAACTGTGCCCAAGCTTTTAGATATTTTCTTTAATAGGTCATTTTACAGAAGAACTGTTGCACAAAATACTGGCTGACACATCAATCTCACGCACTCCATAAAAACAGGTGCATGTCAATACAAAAGCTGAGGCCATTCTAAACCCAGCACACAGAAGAACCTTATTTTATATTATTATATATTTTATTATTTTATAATATAGCCCTTGACCAAAGATGCGGCCACATTTATCGCTGTGCATCAGCTTTTTGTACGCAAAACCCAGTCATTTTAATAGGAATCTCCACAATCTTGCAGATTTCGCAACAGCTTCAAGTTGGCAAAATTTCACTAAGATTTCATTAATGTGACTGCAACCTAAGACTGGTTGTAGGGGGAAGCTAGATCTGTTACTGAAAAACTTATTTATGTCAACATACACTGCTAATCATAACCCAGAATCTATTTTCACATTTAACAATCATTTCATCTAAGTTTTTTTTTTTCTTCTTGTTACCCTCTCTTCCTCGTACTTGGCACACGGCTCTGATATCTGCAGCGGCGACAACAGCGGGCCATTTTTCATCGTCACCCTGTGTTCAGAATACCAATTGAGGCATTAAATTGCTCTGTCACACATTCTCAAACTCTTTTGCACAGCACAGTTGGGTAGATGGATCCGGGGTGATAAGAGGATGTAGGGTGTTGTGCCTCCAAACACAGCGCCGTCGCCAAGATATTAAGGGCAGCTGTGGAGACGTATGGGATACAGCCACCCATGGAGTGTTGCTGATTGTAATTTTTAAATAAATGACCCTCTCATCCCAGTGAGCCATTCAATCGAGGAAGGAAAGAAACTTCCTGGTGTTCCTGGAGTGTGTTTGTTATGCCACTAACAGTGACTCCTATTAATATTGTAATGTTTTTCAGCTGTATGCAGTTACATTTTTGAATGTACAATGTCTTTGTGTACAGCAGTTGCAAAATGCATTACAATACAAATGGGATGACATTATGTTTGTTGGGATACTCAAACCTGTACATCACTTTGACTTGTTAGCACTTTTTCTGATTTAAGCAGCATTGAAGTAAAAGACAGGAATACTTCTATTCTATAAATAGCTCTAAGTTCTATAAACTGAAACCAATGCATTTCATTGCTCACTACATAGGCAAGGAAGAAGTACTTTTAAAATTGATTTTAATAGTTTGTTTTTAGCATGTTGCTAAGCTAACATGACACTAATAAGCATTACAATTACAATAAAGAAGTACATTCTTTATACATTTGGGTATTAATAAGTATTAATAATCAGCGCTATTATTAATTTATCTCAGCTCATCCACCGTCTTGGATTATTTTTTTCAGGAAATTGAGGGCATTTGGAGTTTGACATTTGCATGTTGTCAAACTAAAAACACAATATTAAGAATAGCACAAAATGACAAAATAAACACTAATATTGGGTAAAATATTAACATTACTGTTCAAAAGTATGGGGTCTAAACTTTCAATTATTTGATAAAGTAAAAACAGCAATATTATACAGAAATATTAGTTCAATTTAAAATATATTTTTTTCTATTTTAATACATTTTAAAATGTAATTTATTTTCTTATGGTTAAGTTGAATTTTCAGCAACCATTACTCCAGTCTTCAGTGTCACATGATCTTTCAGAAATCATGCTAATATGATGATTTGATGCTCAGAAAAATTCTTACTAATATCATTTTTGAAAGCAGTTTTGATGATTCATATTTTTTTGCAACCAGTGACATATTTTTGATGAATAGGAGGTTCAAAAGAATAGTATTTTTTAATAGAAATAGCTATATATATATACATATATATATATATAATATATATACACACACACACACATATACATATATATATATATATATATATATATATAGATAGATACGTTACAGTACTGGAAGTTTATTATCATTTTCTGTTGCTTTGTCTGCCACCTTGGATTTACTGTTTTTCATTATGTGCCACAATGCATTTGGGACAATCTCTCCTCTCCTCTCCTCTCCTCTCCTCTCCTCTCCTCTCCTCTCCTCTCCTCTCCTCTCCTCTCCTCTCCTCTCCTCTCCTCTCCTCTCCTCTCCTCTCCTCTCCTCTCGTCTCCTCTTCTCTGTGTTCCTATAAAGCCTTAAAATGCTCCCTCCGCAAGCAGCTCACTAGGCTTTGGAACTGAGCATGTTGCCTTCAGAATATGAGCGTAATGGAGAAGCAGTGTGAAGTAATTAGCCAGAAAGACGTGGGCAAAGTCAACAGGGTTGAATCATGCAGCCATTGCCCCACAGGCCTTGCTTGCTGCACTCACCGATATAATTAAACCTGCTTTGCTGCACACAAAAAGCTTGATCCAGCCAAGAACCATTACTGTAGACCAGCTCCTCAGGGTAGACGCATGCACAGATGTTCTTCTAGTTTATGATTAAATTGCAGCCCGATCTGGGAACATTTTAAGATCTAATGTGATAGGGTAATAGAGCTCTAATGGCTCTCAAATTTACACAACAAATAAGCATTAATGAGACCAATGAGAAAGGAGGATTTGCTCACATGATCAATCCTCAAACACACACTCATAACTGTGCCGTATCCACATACACATGTGTTGACAGCTTTATCCTCCATATGCTTTGTGGAAGAAAACAACAACATTTTCACTTTTTTTTCTAAACCCAAACAAACCCCATGACACACGTATCTGAGCAGAGCCGGGAGGACGTCTACACTCCCTTCAGAAAACATAAGATCAAATGCATGGGAGTCCTGCCAAAGGGAGAAGCTTGCATGAAGGCAGTAAGGTAATAGTTCAAAGAAGGACGCGCCATGGCCTGTAACACAGTCCTGGAAGACATGGGAATGAGGAGGTCTTCAAGGAAAGGAGTGATCTTCAAAGCATGTTTTAAAAACATCTTCAGTAGTACAAGACGTGTTGGTTTGGTGGTACAGTTTTTGTTTGGCATGGAACTGGTTCAAAGAGATTAAAGTTCATCCAAAAATGATAATTATGACACTATTTACTCACCGTCATGTTGTTCCAAACCTATAGAATCTTTTTCTGTTAGTAAACATTCTGACGTTTTTCTGTGGGCGGAGCTTAGGTGGAGGCAGAACGATTCCCCTGACCGATTCACTAACGCTAGCTATGAAGTCTGTTAGCTTGATATTTTAACAATAACTGGAGAAATTCTGATTTTACCTGCATATGTAAGGTCACTCACTGTCCGGGACCATGATTGTTATTTGAAAATGTTAACTTTAATGGACGAAACCAGATCGGCCAACCCACACACGCTTTTACTGACAGGATTCCCTCCAGTTGAGTCACATCTAACGTGTATAGTAAAGACAAACTCACCATGTCTATCTAGTCATGAAGTATATACAGTATGTATATATATTTCAATTTCAGCAGGCAACTATTTTTACAGCTACATTATTATTCCAGCCACAATTAATCACAACAATGTATATACAATTACATATGATTAAGCATATAAATCGTCAGTTTGTTGTTTTACACACATGCACACAGACATTATTTCATACACAACATAATAGTGAGATGCAAGAAATCTTTAGACGCGCCCATAACAACAAAAGACAATACTTTATTGAACCTTTTCTGATAAGAAGTGTGCGCTGCAAACAAAAGCATTTTTGACGATTGTTTCTGTCCAGTCCGCTCGTTTTATCTCGTTTAACCACAGCTGTCGATGTTTTTTTGTCTGGCAGTGGTATCAGGTAAGCGTTAAAATTTCAATTTCAATATTTCAAAATTCTGACTTTATTCTCGCAATTCTGAGATTATATCTCACAATTCTGATAAGAAAAATCAACTCGTCATTCTCTCTTTTGAGTTTCCCACACTTCTGGCTTTTTTTCCCCTCAGAATGGACAAACTCGCTATTGTTGAGTTAAATCGAGTTATAAAGTCTGAAATACGAGATGTAAAGTTGCATTTGCGAGAAAATAAGTCTCAAAAAAGAATTGTGAGACAAAATAGGTAACGTTAAATGTTATAGGTTTAAATAGTATTTCATGCTGTAACTGTAGGGCAAATATAATATGTTCCCTATGAACTGCATTTGTGAATATTATGTAGACCAATTGTTTAAATCAAATTTATGCTTTAAAAGTAGAGTAATCATAGCAGGTTTAATTCATTCTGTCAATTTAAATGTCTGCGTTTAGCTTCAAATGGTGTTTTTGACGACAGTATTCTATAAAAATTCAGATTCTGACATCCAAAAGCACAACAATTAATTTGATCTCTTATTCCGTGGATTTTTCCCGTTTCACTCCACTTGTTACCGTGTGTTTCTGCCACCACAATGCGCGCGCAGCTGCAAGTGACGTAACTTTGACGTCTACATGAAAATGGTCTGTAGGACTTGATTTCTTTGTTTTTTTGTACCGACAGATGACAGAATGAAAGTGAATAGGGTCCAAAACAACAATGGACCGAAATGACTAACATCGTTTGGACAGAATTTCTGAAAACATCATCTTTTGTGTTCCATGTGACATAAGAGTGAGTAAATTATGAATTTTCATTCTTGGGTGAACAATCCCATACACACTGACACAAGCAAAAGTGTTTTTTTTGTATTCTACTGGAAAGCAAAAACTTTTTGGCAACAAACATGCAACATATTAACATTTTAAACAAGTTGTATTTAAAATCCATTTTGGCTCATAATCTGAAAGGGCACGTGCTTTGTTACTTCGTAACTGGCATGATGCTTCTGAGCAAATACTAAATGCTCAAAACCCAAGAAAACCTCACTGTTTTGACATGGGCGATTGGCAGTCACAATCTCACAAAACAAGTTTGTGTCTGATACGGCATGCAAAGAGAACAGATACACAGGAACAAGAAACCCATCTCTGAAAACTGAGAACACACTAAAAAACAACACCGATAGCAAGTGAAGAGCGAGTCTTACAGGAAGTCTGACATGTTTGGAGACACTGAGAACACAGCTTCTCATATTTGCATTACCTCAGAGAGTATCACTGTCAACTATGGTCAGGTGCACACACATAAACACAACAATACAGTCAGTGGATCTAAAACCAAAACTACATGACTGAATAGTAGTGCCATCAATGTTGCTTGTTTTTTAAACAATGCACAATGAATCACTGACAAGAGTATTGTCATAAGATTACGTTATAAGACAAAAAAATTAAAATAAAATAAAAACTTGTGATTACATAACTTGATATGTTTGGATTTATAGTCTTCTAAATGATAGACTAGTTACACCTTCTTCAGCAAATATGAAGATAAATCACTGACCGATATTCCCAGATGGTAATGTATGTGGATTTTAAATCACTTAAGGAAATGCAGTACAGAAAAGAGGACACAAAGATAAAGTACAGTGTTCCTTTTTTGTAACGAGGGACAGAGGGAAATATATGCAGAAAGAAAGAAAGAAAAAAGAAAGAAAGAAAGAAAGAAAGAAAGAAGGAGCGTGCTAAAAACTTTTTTCCCATTGATAAATTTCCAAACAAAATTACAATAATACCTATTGAATAAGGAATAATTTACTCAAACATTTAAATTCTGTCATTTAATCATCCTCATTCCTTTCCAAAGACAAAACAGAACATAACGTGGAACATAAAGGAAAGAATGTTGTCATTCTTTTCCATGCAATTACAATGACTGGAAAAGGAAGCTCCAAGCTTAAAAAAACATACAAAAGTAGCGCAAAAGTATCATAATTTGGCAAAAAAAAAAAAAAAATTTTAGTTTTTTGTGAGGTTTGTGGATTTTGTGCTTTAAAAAAACTACAGTATTTTAAAAATATACCTAATTCAAGAAATATTCTCTGAAAACAAGCTCTGTTACATCATTTTGTTTAAATGTATATAAGCCAATTGCATATAAGAAAGATTTTACCTGAAAACAAGACAAAAATACAAAAAGTTAGTTATTACATTTTTTTCTAGTTATTTTTTAGAGTGTGGAAGGAAGAAATTCATGTTAAACAAAAGCTTGAAAGAAGAAGGATGGAAAGGAATCCACTGAGAGCCAGTGAACTAGCGTGTTGCTGTTGATCCTGACTGCGGCTTCAGGGAAGGGGGCAGGACATGTGCTGGACATGCATCATCCACACCTGCGGGGCAACCTCTCATATGCTGACCCGGTCTCATTTCTGAGAGCATGCTATCTGACGATGGAGTCTAAATTTATCCACGAGAGCGTAGGCGGGGCTTGGGTGACAGAGAGGTTTGAAGTGTTTCAGTATCTTGCAAACACATTTGACATTCTTGTCAAGGAATTCATCTTCTGTGGGAATTATTATAGGGTGATATCTAACAATAACATTCTGAACACCATGCATTGGCCATTTTCACCTTCCCATCAGGGTATTTCCTGATGGCATTAACCATTACGGACACTGCATCTTTTCAAATAAACAAAATTATAAATGTAAAAAATGATCATAAACATATTTTTGTTTGCTCATTATATTTTAACATTTAGAGTAGAAATAAAGCATGGACATAATGTTGGTGTCCCTGAAATATAAACCAGGTCTGAAAGGGTTAAACCCCTCAACATGAAGGAACATCTGGACAAAGCTGCATACCAACTATCTTAACACCCTCCTCTATCCCACAATGCCTCTGGATGCTGATTCTCCATGCATGAGCTGTGACTGACCTTCACGGCTAGTCTAAAGGAGACTGTCATATATTCCCGTCATGCAGATCACAGACGCTGCTTTCTGAGAGCATGTGATGGATGTGTTTGGATATTGTTTGAACAATTCACTACTAATTTGCTTCACACTTAAAGGTGAAGTGTGTCATTTCTGCACCAAACTTAGTTGTAAAAAATAAAAATGTCTTCAATTGGCCAGACAAAGAGATAAACAGCGGAAGATTCCATTAAAAACTTACATGACAGGTTGAGCAAATGTTGCTATGTCAAATCAGGGATACCTAAACTAGGTGAATAATGTTAACAGAGCTATGTTTTACAGTTTTCAGGGAATTCAGGGTTTATTAGAACTTACACTATATCTCAAACACATACAATTTTACATAAACATTTAAAATACTTTTAATCTTAATTTATTTTCTTAGATCTCTGACATTACACACTCCTGGGAAATCCAGCTACGCTTCATTGATTTTTTTCCAATAACAAGCTGAATACATATGCAAATTGAAGTGTCATGTAAAAACATGTAATTATCCTAAAGCAAATCAAATGTAATTACTAGTGTCTTGTCTATGCCTCGGGTGGAAGGGAACAAGTTGAATGCTTCAGGTTTATGTACTGTTAAACTCATCAGCCTGTGCGGCTGTGAAGACAACATCACAGAGTTCATGAGAAATAACAATGACAAAAACATGTCTAAAAATGAAATCCTATTCTCAGCACTAAAAATAAACTACTGATGTGCAACATAACCCTTACAAAAATAAATAAATAAAAAGAGTTCAATGGTTGTATCATGGTGCTTTCTAAGTATTCATATATACTAGGGATGGGAAGATTCCCCGATTTGCTTGGTGCATCGCCATAAAAAGTTAACGATGTGATGCATCGGTTTAAAAAGTGTGCATCGGATACAAGTTGGCATTTATATCGCGATGCATCGTTTCTAACATATTTGCATCTGTAAAAAAACGATTTATTTATATACAATTTTTAGTGAATGCATTATACTTTTATTATTTAGAAAGTAACCAATAATCTGTGACCAATATTTTATATGTAGATTGATTTCTCCTCTCTAAACTGTTTCTCAAGCGCGTTTTCTCTCATCGCCACTGCTGCTGCTGCGTGAATATGATGAATCACAACACTGCGGAGACCTGAGGAAAAGCGGGGATTAAAGTCCAAAACATAACCTGAAATAACCTAACAAATCAATCGGGGCTAAAGCGGTTCCATAAACGACAAATTAAGTTCACACAATCTCACTAATTTGCGCATGTTTATTTTAAGCAGCCCTTATTGTCGATCATGGATCAGATCGATCCACCATGGCAAACAGAGAATATATCTGTGCTGTTTAATGCATTTGAGACATTGTGTTTTCCTCAGTGCATAACTGACATGCCACAGGTATATTTTTCATCTGTAAATGTCAGAAAGTCATGCAAACATATCCATTTTGCTGTCAGGAGTGGACGAGGCTTACGCGAGAGCAACAAGCACCGCTGCCGCGCACATGCACGCTAAACAGACGGAGCACAATCGAATAGGAGTGCAATAATTCTCAGTAAAATATAGATTTTGCTAAAATATTTGTGGTTGGACATTAAATGTGTCTTTTATAGAATTTTAAACCTACATATAAGTGTATTTTTATGGTAGCAGTGACTGTAAAGGGACTATTGTAATAGGTAAATCAAATGTAAGCTAATACAGTACTAATTACTAAGTACAAATGAGTTAATGTGTGTTTCTTATAGCAGTTAAAATATAGTAATTTTCTTTATTATTTATTTTCATTTTTAATTCAGTGATTGTAACATTTAATTTAGTTATTTTAATGCTTTAAAGAGCAATTTTAGATTGTAATGTTCTGCAAACAAAAGTCAAATAATAGTATGTGAGAGAGTCAGTGGTAATTGTGTTCTATTGGTAAGTGTTAGAGAAACTCAGCTCAGTCTGACAGTTAGCCTGCTTTAGACCAGGTTAGTTTCCCAGCATAAGTTGTCACAGTGACTAAGCTTGATCTAGGCCTATGTTAAATTTGCTTTATGGAACCAAATCATTTGACAATGAGTCAGACTAACTGAAATAAGTTAACCCTGGCTTATTTGGTTAACTTGTTTTATGAAACAGGCCTCGAGGCATTAAAAGTTATCATATTTTCTGCATTGCATCGTATTGAATCGAATCGCATTGTGTTGAATCGAATCGGATCGCACTGCATCGTAATAGGGGTGAATCGTATCGCATCGGTAGCTGCTTCATATGTATCTTTAATGTATCGCATCGTTGGCTATGCATCGAGATGCATATCGTATATCTTGTGTAACATTGGCTATGTTTCCATCCAAAGATGCGAATTTAACTTATGCACAAAACCGGAACATCGCATAAAACGTTTGCAAATAAAGCACCGTTTCCATCCAACGAGTCAAAGAGAACAAAATAGTCACTTCCTGATAAACTGGCACTAAATATCACTAAGAAATGTTGGCGAAGCCACTAAATATTATAATTTTCATATATGAGATAAATTACTTGCGCCTCAGAGCGAGCAGATGAAACACAATAAATGCTGTCATTGCTTTCCGAGGTGGATGCATGCTGTTTGGAAACGCAGTCGTGTAAGACGATTATACAAATTATAACTTACTTTGATGACAGATTTTGCTCAGGCATTTCAGAACGACCAAAAAAACATTTCAGATGCTGTGCAACAAGATCGGTCCGCTGGTTAGTCAAGTTATCCTGTCCCATCGTGCAAAGTCACATGACTTTTTTGATGAGCATGGTGGATTTTTTTCGGTAAATGTGTTTCCATCATAGTTTATGAGCATTATTTCTAAAGGGATAAAAAAGTTTATCCTACTCAAGCGCATTTTTTGAATTTATGCGCATCTTGGTGTTTCCATCCAGCGTTTTTTTTATGCGATATTCCAAAATGTGCATATAAATAGGTGGATGGAAACATAGCTAATGTCTTTAGTCTCACTTTAAATCAATTTAATCTGTCCTTGCTGAATAAAAGTATATTGATCCCAAACTTTTGAACGGTATTGTAGTATTAACTCATGGTTCTTGAAAACAAGTGCTTCATAATACCACGGTACATTTTTCGTTGACACAGCACAGATAATAGTTTCCTAAGGCCTTCACAGAGGATGTGTGCTTGTGCTAGACTATCATTATAGATCTACTTTTATACTTCTCTTCTCCACTATTGGCAGCACACAGCCTGTGTGCTGAAGTAATGCCATGAGGTAAATTCAAATGTTTTACAGAACAAACTGTTTTGGAAAAAAAAAAAAAAAAAAAAAAAATTGAGCACTAGGGCACTCACTAAATGTTTAACCAAATTCATGACTTCCGCACAAACCAGTATTTACAAGATACAACCTACCTTTATAGTAGAAAAGACATCGATCGGTCAGCACGAACCAGCGCTTGTTCCACTGTTTCATACCACTGCTTGCCTACATTACAAAAATGAGAAGAAGAAAAAAAATCAAGGCCTTGAAACTACATCTAAGTGCCTAGACATTTCTGAAAGAGAGTGGCTTAAGTGTGGATTATGGAGTTATGGCTTTGGGCTGTGTGAGTGTTTTTGTTTGTGTGGATGATGGTGGGGTTTAAGGATGAGCAATAGTACCTGTTTGTAAAGCCAACCCTGCCGGGCCACCTCAGCATTGGGGCTGCGCCGCATGGAGTTGGAGCGCTTCCCAAACGTGGCGGCTCTCTTGGGTGTGCGCGTGCCCTGGTGGGAGAGTCACGGAGGAGTGTTTACATAATAACACTAACAGTAAACACACACACACATTCTGGGTAACAGATGACAGAAGGAATGAATTACAGAGGACAGACATCCACCACAGAAAGACCAGTGTTGTTATTGTTAAATAAAGCAATTTTTAATAGTTTTAGTTTTTAATAATTAAAATCCAGCTGACATAAAATAAAATTAGAAATATTAGATGTTATTTCGAATTTAAAAATTAGAAATGTTGCTTTGGTAACTAACTGAAAAAGAATAAGTTGAAGTGTAAACATCACTGAAGCTGAAATAAAAATATTAAAGATAATATAAAAATAGGTATATAATATAATATATAAATATAATAAAACAGGTCCATTAAAAAAATATTATTAACATACACAAGAAAAATATTTTATTTAAAAATTCAGATTCAATGATAAATATAATAAAATAATAAAAATGTAAATATTACAGTATTTATTTGTTAAAGTTAGTTTATAAAAATACAGCTGTTCATTGTTAGTTGATGTTACCTGAGGTCTCCTAATGAATACAGGAGAAATATTTTATTTAAAAATGCATAATTTAATTGTAATAAATATATTATTAATGACTATATTATTATTAACAGTTTTTATTACTACTATGACTACTACTACCACTACTACTAATAGCAATAACAAAATTAAAAATGAATAATAATTAATGTCTATTTCTAGAAACGAGTTCATCTACAGCAGCTGTACTGACCCGTGTGTAGTTCTGGGAGTCTGGGGGCATCTCAGAAACCATGCTGAGATTGTTGGAGTTGCTGTTTGCTTCACTGACTTTGTTCACGGGCCCCCTGCCACCCGCCTTGCCGTTCATTTCCAAATCAGATCTCCTGCGAGCACACAAACAAAGCCATTGAGCCATCCCAGCTTCTGATACCGTAACAAACTTCTCATCTGCCTGTGTTCAACGCACCAAAGCAGAGAAAGCATTTTCAAACCAATATACTGAGCTCAAACTGGTGAAAAACTGAGCCATTATGGGAAGGAAGCACACAGGCGTTCGGGGCACAGCTATTTTTATTCCCAACTGGCAACGTCACAAGGCCGCACCCCTGAGGTTGCAGTTTAAAAACAGGCCGATGGTTTACAAAGAATGTGATTGGAGTGACGAAGAGAGAAGGAAAGAGAAAGAGTTTGTTGGTGGATACAAGCCTGCATTCCCAGCTCAATCATATTGATCTCCTTACTGGGACACCCAGGCCCTCTCCAACAGCCTTCGATCCACCGACCAGCAAGACAGATGAATTAACAATCCCCTAGAGAAGCCCAGTGGCTAAAGCTTCCATCTTGGAAAGCTTGCTACCATACGCAGTTGTTTATAACCATACGCAAGTCATTATGAGCCTCTGAAGCAAAGAACATCACATAAACACATATGGAACAGAGCAAGAACGCACAGATCAAATGAGGACATAGAAACACACACAATCATTAGCGCAAAGTGGGAACACTCACACGACAATAACAATTACTACATTAGGACATGATACACACACTAGAAACGTCTCTGTGCTAATTATCTATTCTTTATTTAGCCATCACTGCAAACAGCATGTTTCAGCAGCTTCCTGCGTTGTATCAGGAAATTAATAAAATTAAATCCTGGAAGGATCTTGGTTTAATGGCATTGGCCCTTATTAATGTGCTATTGGCTCTCGACTCAATATTATATCGATCTGGAGGAGAGTGGGATCTTGAGAGAAGTACTGTAAGTGCATTTTCTTTGTCCAGGAGGAATGTTTTAGCAAATTTATAGAGGAAATCAAGGAAATCCTGACATGTTTATCCTCCACGTGTTATATCATGTAGTTCAAGAATAATTAATAAAATGCTTTCAGTGTAATTTATCTTGACAGTCCTGTTTGTTTGTATATATTTATGTTTTCACAAGTGTACAATTACTGTATAGGGGCTATTATAGAAAAAGGCAGACAAAACAGGGCTGGTCTGACAGGTAACTGTTTTTCTGTCTGCACATGGGCGTTCACACTGACATTTGCAGCAACAAAGAGAAGTAAGTTAGTTGATGATTTCCACCGACATGAATGACAGTGCATGTCATGTCACGTGGGAACACCATGTTTTTAGCAGCAAGTAAACTAATTCCTTGTCCAAATAAAATTACGTTTCATGCTGAATTCTCAGCAGCCATTACTCCAGTCTTCAGAGTCACACGATCTTTCAGAAATTATTCTAATAAGCTGATTTGTTGCTCAATAAACTTTTTTTTTTTTAAATCAATGTTGAAGACAGTTGTGCTTAATGTTTTTGTGGAAACTGTGATTTTTTTTTCAGGATTTTTCTGCTGAATATAAAGTTCAAAAGAACAGCTTTTATTAGAAACTTAATTTTTCTGTAACAAATGTAAACGTATTTTGTGTTTTTCAGTGACTTTTGATCAATTTAATATGTCACTGCTAAATTGAACTATTCATTTATTACACTTGAAAATCACTCGTCTTAAAAATGGGGATGGCACTACAGTGTGTTTAAAAGAAAATCACATACACTGACTAAAATGATTACAGTTCATGAACCCTTTGGACTAAAGGCATACACTCTTAAAAATAAAGGAAGTTTTCATTTTAGGAACCATTTATAGGTTTCTCAAAGGACCTTTCAGTCAACAGTTCATAAAATAACAGTTTTTTCTTAGTGTGAAAAATATTTTAGAATCTGAAGAACCCTTTTCCACTATAAAGAACCTTTTGTGGAATGAAAAGCTTCCAATGATGTTAAAGGTTCTTCATGGAACCATCAATGTCTGTAAAGAACATTAATTACATTAATTTTTATGAGTATAATTGCAGTCAATTTTGAAGGAAGACCCATGATATGCTTGTTTTCAGAAGTAATCAAGCATGTATCCAGGCTGAAATGCTTTTTATGATAAGCTCTTATTCAACATGTCACAGATTTAACAAAGGCAGTATAAAGCTAGCAGCATTTACAAAATAATAAACAAAAGATCACTCACAGCAAGGGTTTCAAAGGTCCGTTCTCTTCCAGTTGTGTCTGGATCACTTGCTGGTGTCCAGCTGTTCCGTTAGGGTCATTTTGACTGAAAATAAAATAAAAGCCACTTAGGATTTCACTGACAAACACATTTCAATACAGCCACAACAGTCTTAAAAAAAAGAAAAAAAACTGTGTCTGGAAGAATATCAAGCCAACAGCAACTGGAACTGATTTTCCATTTGTTTAAGATGCTCCACAACTCGTTCTTCGTGACTTCAAACCTGTTTCACAGCAGACACATCTCTTCTTTATTAATAATTCAGCATTACAACATCAGATCCGATCAATACATGGCCACTTTCTTTGTAAGCCCATATGAAACAACTGCTGTGGAAATTAATGACTGTCAGCCCTTGTGAAAGAGCATGTTAAGTGTGGACAGCTTTGCACTCAATGCCAAAATATCAACAAGAACTGTTCAACAAGAACATGTCAGAGTTCATATACACTTATTATATTTCAGAGAAAACATCTTTTGTCCATATACAACGCCTGAAGCCTGGAGTTCAACTTCCTGTCACACTTTCTCTGACCTCGGCTCGTGTGTACTCCCTGTGGATGTACACTTGTAACTCGTCTCTCGGGTGTAAATCCTACAAGTGTTTTCATTGCTGCGTGTCACTTTCCTGGCTATTGATTTTACAAGATGCGAGCAAGCAAATACATTTTCTCTGTTTTCTGTGAGGGTTTGGTTAACCTGTTTAACCCAGAGATCTATGGATGCACAAACATCAAAACTAGCATTTAGAGGAGATCCAGCCCATTAGATATAATTTTAGTCATTTCACAGTTAGAGCACAGTGAAATTTAGACTTGTTTTGCTTCAGGAAGCAGATTTTGCTTTGGACTAGTGCAGTGTTGCTAATGTGAACTAAATCTAAACTATTCAAATTGTTTTTGTTAATTGAAATAAAGCTGAAATAAAATACTATTTAAATATGAGATGAACAAAAGAAATAAAAAAGAAGCTGGAAAATTATAAACAAACTAACTGAAAATAAAATAAGCTTATGTTGTAAAGTACAAAAATGACTAACACTAAAACTGAAATAAAAAAAAAAAATTACTAAAACTTAAACCAAAATGAAAATGTACAAATAAAAGCTAATTCAACATATTAAAAAAAAAAAAATACTATAATAGCATATAAATAGTACCAAACTAGCAAATGGTGACCCAACACAGCACTAAAAATATTTGAGAATGAGAACATGTCATGCAACCTGTCCATACTGGCCTTGCACACCGACATCAATTTATATAGTAAATGTTATCTTCTTCCTTATAATAGTTTATAAGCCTATTTATTATGCTAATCAAATGATACAGAATTATAGTATATGGCTAATTGCATTTTATTATTTGCATAATTTAGCAATTATTTTCCCCTGTTGTCTTCAAGTCAAGGTAAATTTAAACAAGTGAAGACAATAAATATAATGCATTGTGAAATGTGAAATGAAATGGTCACATGACGATAATAATCAACTAGCTAGAGTTAAATAAACTAGCAAGAGTCTGTGTTCCTGTGGCTCAGTGGTAGAGCATTGCGTTAGCAGCGCAAAATGTTGTGGGTTCGATTCCCAGGGAACACACATAGTGATAAAACATGTATAGCCTGAATGCACTGTAAGTCGCTTTGGATAAAAGCGTCTGCTAAATGCATAAATGTAAATCCATATTTAAACCAAATATGATTGCTAAGCTAACATGACCCAATGACCTCTATAAGGCTTTTCACACTATGCTTATCCTGGGGTTAAAACTTTAGTTCTAACTTGATTCAAAGTTCTAAATGTCTACATTTACACAACTGGGAGATGTTTTTGTCCATAACAACATTATTTTATCAGTTTTTGCAGTTGCTAGCTACCATTTGAGCTACATGTCTATACTGTCAGGTGCTAGCATGTTACAGCAATTAGTTAACAACCAACAACCAATCTTAAACTAAACAATTCTTCCTGCATGAAATATTCATGTACAGTTGCATCAACATGCATGCTCTGTTTAATTTCATTAACAGAGAAAATGTTAAAAACCTAGCCAACAGTACTAGCAAATTTGAGGCGAACATTCCACATGTGTAAAAGTCACATACTCCACTTGTCATTTTAAATATGCAAGTAAGAAACTTAACCCCTACGTTTACACATTTGAAATCTCAAATACTGACTACCCCAAATCAATGTGTTACCCAAAGGCTAAAAATGACCCTCGGTTAACCATTTCTTGGATCTCCTGTAAAGACACTAGACGTCAGGCCCTTATATTCATCTTGCTCACTTCAGTTTATTGTTATTCCTATAGCAGACTCACCTGTTCAGTGTATAAGTGGGCCATAGAAGTGCACTCAAACAACATGCCAAATTCTTGGCATCAACCACTTAAGGACAACACAAACAGAACTCAAAGTCTGTGCAGTCTCTGTATACACAGACACACAACACACACAAGCGGCCTGATAGGTCGGGGACAAGAAACACAAGCCAAGAATACACTCATGCTGAAGGCATCTACCTCTTGACACCAAAAAGGTACACATAACCATAAAACTAGAGGATAAATCTAGCACAACAGCCTAGCCACCGAAATCAGGTTGAGGTATGTGAGCGCACGTGTGCACGCTCCGATGTGGTCTTGCAACTGATCGCGCTTGCTCGTGTGTAACCTATAAACCTACATAGAGGCACACGACATTCATCTGCACATAAGCGTCGCTAATATGACCACTAATCAATGCTGGAGTCCTTAGCGAGCAAGAAATGATTTAACAGCATCAGAACAGAGAGCATATAAAGGCATCCACACTGGAATCCAGGAAGGACACACATGAGGCAACGTAAATAAACCGCAATATCTC
>JALXFT010003066.1:0-19469 GCA_023376895.1 Aspiorhynchus laticeps
CTCTAAAAAGCCTTCAAAAGGGCAAATCGCCAGGTCAAGATGGTCTACCCCCTGAATTATATTTAGAAATTTGGGATTTGTTAGGGATACTTATGCTTAATTAATTTAATTTTGCAATTGAACATGGGGTATTTCATAGAGATCAAAAAACTTCATTGATATCATTACTTCTTAAAAAAGGGAATGATCCATTAGATTGTTCCCGCTACAGACCGATTTCGCTTATCCCATGTGATCTAAAAATCTATGCTAAAGTTTTTGCTTCTCGTATGGAGAAGGTACTTCATAGTTTGATCAAGGAGGACCAAACCGGTTTCATCAAGGGGCGCAATGCGTCTGACAATATGCGTCGACTCCTTCATATTCTTGACTTTGCAGATTCTCATCCAAGCCCTTGTGCGTTTTTTTCACTGGATGCAGAAAAAGCCTTTGCCAGGCTAGAGTGGAATTATATGTGGGCAGTTCTGCAATGTTTCGGCTTCGGTGAAAACTTCATTTCTATGATTAAGACATTATACCACTCACCTGCAACATCAGTCATAACTGGTAATATTATTTCCCCCTCATTCCCTTTACAGCGGGGAACGAGGCAGGGATGTCCGCTTTCCCCCTGATTGTTTTGTCTATCTCTTGAACCCTTAGCACAAGCCATCAGGAAATCTGAAGTATCGATTAAGATTCATGATCATAATCATAGTGTTTCATTATACGCTGATGATATTATTCTATATTTAGACCACTTTGATGTTTCAGTCTCTAGTATAATTAAGGAATTTGATAATTTTAGTAGCTTATCAGGATATAAAATAAACTGGAGCAAATCTTCTTTAATGCCAATTAACAATGTTAAAGTTAATTCTTCTATTCCCTCATTTATCCCTATTAAGGAATCTTTCACCTATTTGGGCATTACCATATATAAAAACATTCATAAGATTGCCAGAGACAATTTTAATAATATTTTAGTTAAGGTCAAAAATGACATTCAAAGATGGAAGAATCTTAAAGTCTCTCTCCAAGGAAGAATCTCCACTGTTAAGATGAATTTGTTACCTCGATTTAAAAAAAAATTCTCTATGCTAACACTTTCTCCCCCTCCAGGTTACTTTAAGAAGATAAACTCCATAATTTCTAAGTTTATCTGGAATGATAAATGCCCCAGAATTAAACTTGCCACATTACAACTTACTAATCGCACAGGAGGACTGGCTGTACCAAATTTTGAATTATATTATTGGTCGTTCCAGCTTAAGGCTCTTCATAATTGGTTTGATCCTCAATCAACAGTTTCATGGAGGGTGATTGAAGCTGACAAGGTTAAACAAAATAGACTTCAAGATATTTTATTTACTGGTACAGGAAAAAAAGGGGATAATTATAAATTTGGTTCGGTTGTGGCTAACTCTATTAAAATCTGGAAAACGGTTGAAAGTCGGATAGGAAGACCCTTCAAATTTTGTAACAGTACACCTTTATGGCACAATTTTAATTTTGTATGCGGAAATCGTCCATTTGTCCAACCCTCTTGGTCTTCTTTGGGTGTAAACACGTGCGGTGATATATATGATAACCAGGGCCTCTGTTCATTTCAGACATTAAGAACCAAATTTTGTCTACCAGCATCCGCATGTTTTGTCTTTCTTCAATCGAGTTCTGCTCTCAAAGCGTATGGCGTTCCTTGGTCTTCTTCCATTTCCTCTCATCCTATGCGGGACTCTGCTGGTCGGCCATCTGTTTCCTTAATATATAATAAAATTATTGATTGCATTACAAAACCTCTTTCTATTAAAACTATTTGGAATAGGGAACTATCTGACCTTAATTTCTCTGTCGACTGGGAGAGAATGTGGTCTAATCTCAGTTTAACATCAAAAAATTTGGCTCATCGTCTTATTCACTTCAAAGTCATTCATAGAGCATACATAACTCCTTACAAAAGATTCAAAATGAAACTACAATCAAATTTTAACTGCCATATATGTAATATTGCATCATCAGGTACTTTTCTTCATATTTTTTGGGAATGTCCTATCGTCATTAGTCTATGGACACATGTAAACCTGGTTTTATCATCCTTACTACAAATTGATTGGCTTGTTAACCCAAGTTTGTGTCTTCTTAATGATGATTCTGGTCTCTGTATAAGTTCAATGCAAAAGAGAATGTTGTTTGCTGGTTTTACAGCTGCGAAGAAGACAATAATACAGAACTGGTTTACACCGCACATGTGTGGAAAAACATATTGGATGCATAGCCTCCTGCAAATAGTGACTTATGAATGTACAACAGCACGAATCAATGGGGCCAAGCCTTTGACCATTGATGCTTGGCAGTGTTTTCTTTTTGATATACGTGATTGTATAAAGGAGTGACTTTTGTGTTTTTCTTGTCCTTCCCTCTCTCCCTCCCCTTTTGACTGGACTTTGAGATATTGAGTATGTGTCTGTTGTTTTGTTTTATTATATTTTGGATGTTATGTTATGTTATGTGTGAAAAAATAAAAAAAATGTTGATAACAAAAAGATGCTGATTAGACAGCATGATTATTGCACAGGTGTGCCTTAGGCTGGCCACAATAAAAGGCCACTCTAAAATGTGCAGTTTTATTGTATTGGGGAGGGGGGGTCCGGGGGGGTCCAAAACCAGTCAGTATCTGGTGTGACCACCATTTGCCTCACACAGTGCAACACATCTCCTTCGCATAGAGTTGATCAGGTTGTTGATTGTGGCCTGTGGAATGTTGGTCCACTCCTCTTCAATGGCTGTGCGAAGTTGCTGGATATTGGCAGGAACTGGAACACGCTGTCGTATACGCCGATCCAGAGCATCCCAAACATGCTCAATGGGTGACATGTCCGGTGAGTATGCTGGCCATGCAAGAACTGGGATGTTTTCAGCTTCCAGGAATTGTGTACAGATTCTTGCAACATGGGGCCATGCATTATCATGCTGCAACATGAGGTGATGGTCGTGGATGAATGGCACAACAATGGGCCTCAGGATCTCATCACGGTATCTCTGTGCATTCAAAAGGCCATCAATAAAATGCACCTGTGTTCGTTGTCCATAACATACGCCTGCCCATACCATAACCCCACCGCCACCATGGGCCACTCGATCCACAACGTTGACATCAGCAAACCGCTCACCCACACGACGCCATACACGCTGTCTGCCATCTGCCCTGTACAGTGAAAACCAGGATTCAGCCGTTAAGAGAACACCTCTCCAAAGTGTTGTCAGCATGCCAATTGCACGCTCCCTCAAAACTTGCGACATCTGTGGCATTGTGCTGTGTGATAAAACTCCACATTTTAGAGTGGCCTTTTATTGTGCACACTTTTATTAAAGGCACACCTGTGCAATAATCATGCTGTCTAATCAGCATCTTGATATGCCACACCTGTGAGGTGGATGGATTATCTCGGCAAAGGAGAAGTGCTCACTAACACAGATTTAGACAGATTTGTGAACAATATTTGAGAGAAATAGGCCTTTTGTGTACATAGAAAAAGTCTTAGATCTTTGAGTCCAGCTCATGAAAAATGGGGGCAAAAACAAAATTGTTGCGTTTATAATTTTGGTCAGTGTATATGAATTTACAAAATTATAATATATTAAAATGTTGGCTAGTATACAAATTATTATTATTATTATTATTATTGTGCTTTTACACTTTTTACATCTTGTTCGCAACTTATTAATAATATATATAAAAATGCTCCCAACATATTTAGTAAATGTAAAGTAAAACACTGTGTCTATAGATCAATGGTTCCCAATCATGTTCCTGAAGGCCCCCATCACTGCCCATGTCTCCTTTGCGTGTCTGATAAGCTACATCTAGTCTCAGCCTCAAACGTCATGCCCACGGACCATTGGCTAAACGTCTGATGCATATGGCACACTTATCTGGAAACACTTCAGGAGTGTCGAAGTCGTCGTCGGATTGGTTGAATTATACAGGATTTCCGGGAGACGTGTGTGTCACGTTCTTTAACGTTCCGCCTGGAAACAAAGATGCCGTGACGCCAAACCCTCTCATGAAAGAAGAAAGCCGTCGTGTTTACAAATGTGACGACGAGCGCTTATCAGGATCAACTAAACGCTGGATTTTCAAAAGTATGTGAAATATTTAAAGTTCGCGGCATAGAATCTTTAAAATAGGTCCGAGAGTTTCACACACGTCTGGTATTGTGGTGACATTTCCACGCACCAAAACGTGACGCTGAACGAAACGAACTGTGATTGGTTGTTTGACATGTCGGTCAAACGGCCTCATGGGTGGGCCTTGGCCAATAAATGCTGCCATCTATTCCAGACCTACAGCCGTCAGACTGAAGGTCTGGTTACGCGAGACTAGGCTACATCCATTTCAGGTCTTGGGTTGTTTAAATTGAATTGGTTATTGGAGGTTTATACATGCTAGCCCTGTTAGGTAGTTTTTGAAGCATGGATGCTGGTTTGAGCTGGTTTAAGCTGGCCCTTACCTGGTCATGTGCTGGTCCTAAGCAACTAGCTCCTGCTCAAGACCAGCAAAAGCAATTTCGAACACAGCACAGGTCTTGGAGTCTCTACCAATGAGCTGCAGAGCTGAATAAGTTGTTAAAGAAGACATGTAAAATGTGCAGTGTTGGGTCAACTCCAGGAACCACGGATGCTGTTGATAAGATACTGCAGTTGATCTCTGCTGCCCTCAAGAGGCTGCGAATTGTATTTTTCCCACAATTCACCAAGGTCAGACCACAACTTGATTCCAAGTAGGTATAACTGCAGACCGGAGATCTCCAAAATGGGGCGTGAACTCCAAAAGTGGGCAGAACCTCCAAAATGGGGTGGGGTCTCTTCGCGCAAAGACTTTCCCCATTGGCTCTGGCTTCAGCCAATTGTTATTGATTTACATTTCAAAATAACACTTTATAAATTAAACATTGTTTCTAGTTTATCTAAAATAAAATATGCTATATAAATAAATATTCTCGGTGAGAGCAGAGCCCAAAGCTCGTGGCCAGTGGTGTTCGGAAAAGAGTTTGAACCTCTGCTTAATGATATAAACACGAATCTCCCACACGAGCTCTCCCGTGAGCCGTCCCAGCGCAGCGCAGGGGAAAGATTTTAGTCTATCGCTTTGTTTTAAGCAACAGAGGCATCCCGGGGCTTGAAATTCGCAGGGTAGGATGGGGTAGTGACGCTGGGTGTAACTAAAAAGGTGCCATTGTCCGGTGAGGTCCGGTTGGGGAGTTACGGAACGGAACGTTACGTAATAATCTTATTAACTGCTTATCTCCTGAAATGCAACTATCTTTTCAGCACCAATTTCACTGGTTAAGGTTAGGGTCAGGTGTGGGGTAGGTTTAGGGGTTAGCATCTTTTGTAGCATAGTGTAGAAAATTAAATTAACACTGTGATTGACACAACCAATAAAATCTTTAGAATCAGCTGTGATGATGTGTGTGCGCTGAAGTTGATTGGGAGAAAAAATTACGCATGCGTGTCATGTGCCTGTCTGTCAATGGGAGGAAGCCATGCCCTATTTTGGAGCTCCCACCCCGTTTTGGAGTTCCCACCCCCATTTGGAGATCTCCAGGCTGCAGTTATACCCTTCTCCTTGATGTGGGAAGTTCTTTTCTTCATGTCTTTGCTTCTGAGCTGCAGTGACTTCATCTTAACTATTGTGTGGAGAAAATATTTCATTCTGAAGTGTTTTAATCACGACAGCATGAATGTCATTCAGCTTCAGCTCTGTGAGTTTATACATGTTATGAATGTATTTACATGCACTTATTCATAAATTGTTTTATGTTAAATGCTTAGTGTTTTAATAAGGTAATCTTAAATATGATGCATGTTCTTCATTTCTTTATATCTTTTAGATGTATTAATCTGTTGTCAAGCTGCAGTTTCAGATCTATTAACTGATTTGGGATCAAATGTGATCATAAACTGTGATCTTGATGAAAATGATGTTTATTGGATTTTACTGAAAACAGCAGATCCTCCAACAGTGATTCTACGATCATTCTCAACTACAACAACACCTTTTTACCCTAATAAAACATTCAGAAAGAAATATTCAGTGCAGTTTAAACATCGTCTGGTTATTAATAATGTGACTGCTGATGAATTAGGAGTTTATTACTGTATGAACACAGAAACACCTCCAAAACTCAGCAACAGCACCAGAATATACTTCAATGGTGAGTCAATTTACTCTAAGACTATTTTAATTTGTTATTGCTTCAGTCTACAGATAGATATTGCAATATTGCAGTCATTGTGCTATAATGGAGTAGCCTTATATTAATTGTGGACACTTTCATTACAGAATCAGTTCAACTATCTGAGTGTCACAATCAAACAGTGGTGGAGTTTATTGATCAGAATCAAACACAATGGCAGATTATTAGCATCATATCTGCTCTGATGAACGGACTTCTACTCATTCTGCTGATCGGTAAGTTATTCTTCTTTAAGAAAAATAAAATTAAGATAGTTTAAAAATATCAGTGCTCCTCCCTATAGACAGGTGACATTGTTATAACTGTGTATTTTCCATTATTTAGTCTTTTGCCTATTATTTGGCATCTCTACAGTTTGAGAATGGATCGTATAACATGTAAAAACTGTTGATTTCATTGTCTCATTCTTAGTTTTTGCCATTGGAAAAACACAACAGCTGGAAAAACACTGTTATAATGCTGATGTACAGTGGACACGAGTTGTATATCAATTTCAAGATTAAAACTGATTAGCATCACAATCAGGTACATTTATGTGAGACCATCAGAAACCATGTGTTCAGAGATTATATAACATGTTCTTAAATATCATGCAGTTAAATATCATGCAGTTGATCATGCACACTATTGTGTGCTTATGTCAAGAATAAATTACTTATTGTAACATGCAGGAGTATTTTTACTTCCAAAATTGATACTATTAGAGATCAAATTGTAACCATGCAGCCGTCAGCTATATCATCACATCAAATAGTGTACTATAGATCCCCTGCGGAACAATTCCACTCATTCTCTACTATAGGAGAGGAAGAATTGTATAAACTTGTTAAATCATCTAAACCAACAACATGTATGTTAGACCCTATTCCATCTAAACTACTAAAAGAGGTGCTTCCAGAAGTCATAGATCCTCTTTTGGCTATTATTAATTCGTCATTGTCATTAGGATATGTCCCCAAAAACTTTAAATTGGCTGTTATTAAGCCTCTCATTAAAAAACCACAACTTGACCCCAAAGATCTAGTTAATTACAGACCGATCTCGAATCTCCCTTTTCTGTCAAAGATATTAGAAAAGGTTGTATCCTCACAATTATATTCCTTCTTAGAGAAAAATGATATCTGTGAGGATTTCCAGTCAGGTTTTAGACCGTATCATAGTACTGAGACTGCTCTCATTAGAGTTACAAATTACCTGCTCTTATCATCTGATCGTGGTTGTATCTCTCTATTAGTTCTACTGGATCTTAGCGCTGCGTTCGACACTATCGATCACAACATTCTTTTGAATAGACTAGAAAACTTTGTTGGCATTAGTGGAAGTGCATTAGCATGGTTCAAATCGTACTTATCTGACCGCCATCAATTCGTAGCAGTGAATGAAGAGGTATCATATCGATCACAAGTGCAGTATGGAGTTCCTCAAGGCTCAGTACTAGGGCCGTTACTTTTCACGCTTTATATGTTACCCTTGGGAAATATCATTAGGAAACACGGGGTTAGCTTTCACTGTTATGCTGATGATACTCAGCTCTATATTTCTTCACGGCCTGGTGAAACACACCAAATTGAGAAACTTATGGAATGCATAGTCGATATAAAAAACTGGATGACGAGTAATTTCTTACTGCTAAATTCTGAAAAAACAGAGGTGTTAATTATCGGACCTAAAACCCCCACAAGTAATAACCTAGAACACTGTCTAACACTTGATGGCTGCTCTGTAAATTCTTCGTCATCAGTCAGGAACCTAGGTGTGCTATTTAATAGTAATCTCTCCTTTGACAGCCACGTTTCTAGCATTTGTAAAACTGCATTTTTTCATCTTAAAAATATATCTAAACTGAGACCTATGCTCTCAATGTCAAATGCAGAAATATTAATTCATGCGTTTATGACCTCAAGGTTAGATTATTGTAATGCTTTATTGGGTGGTTGTTCTGCACGCTTAATAAACAAATTACAGATGGTTCAAAATGCAGCAGCTAGAGTTCTTACTAGAACCAGGAAGTATGAGCACATTAGCCCGGTTCTGTCAACACTGCACTGGCTCCCTACTAAACATCGTATAGATTTTAAAATCTTGTTAATTACTTATAAAGCCCTGAATGGTTTAGCTCCTCAGTACTTGAGCGAGCTCTTATCGCATTATAGTCCTTCACGTCCGCTGCGTTCTCAAAACTCTGGCCATTTGATAATACCTAGAATATCAAAATCAACTGCGGGCGGCAGATCTTTTTCCTATTTAGCGCCCAAACTCTGGAACAATCTACCAAACACTGTTCGGGAGGCAGACACACTCTGTCAGTTTAAATCTAGATTAAAGACCCATCTCTTTAACCTGGCGTACACATAACACACTAATACACTTCTATTATTCAAATCCGTTAAAGGATTGTTAGGCTGCATTAATTAGATCAACCGGAACCGGGAACACTTCCCATAACACATGATGTACTTGTTACATCGTAAAAAGATTGACATCTACGCTAATATTAGTCTGTTTCTTTCTTATTCCAAGGTCACTGCAGTCACCAGATCAGATGGTGGATCAGCACCTAGAGACGACCTCTACTACAGCCCTGAACATCAGCGGAGACCAGGACACCTAGATGAGCCCCAGAGACAGACCCCCAGTGAGGACCCCGTCACCTAGACAGCCATCAGGAAAAGACCTCGGGAACCAGTTGAGCCCTCCAATCTGACTTTGCAGCAGTTGGAATTGAACTGCTGTGTCGTCTGGCCAGAGGAGAAATGGCCCCCCGACTGAGCCTGGTTTCTCCCAAGGTTTTTTTCTCCGTTCTGTCACCAATGGAGTTTTGGTTCCTTGCCGCTGTCGCCTCTGGCTTGCTTAGTTGGGGACACTTCATTTCCAGCTATATCGTCGACTTGATTGAACAGAAACTTTTTGAACTGAACTGAGCTGGACGATGCCATCACTGAATTCAACAATGAAATGCCTTTAACTGAAAATTGAGTGTTTAATCTAGTCATTTTACATTATTGACACTATTTTCCCATTTTGATATTGTGCAGTTGCTTTGTCACAATTTGTATTGTTAAAAGCGCTATATAAATAAAGGTGACTTGACTTGACTTGACTATTATAGACTCAGGCTTTTTTGTCATTCTTTTTTTTTTTTTTTTTTTTTTTTGAAGACTAATTTAGATAGTGGATTTGTGTATAGACCAGGAAAAAGATACAGTTTGGATGATTTTATGAATAGACACAAAATAAATGTCATCATTGCATTAATTGGTAAATGTTCCTTGTTTCACTTTGAGACCTGCTTCATTTAAAATGTGCTTGTATATAACAATTAATTGACTGTCTGTCTTAAGTCTGCTGTTCTAGGGTGAATGTTCATTATAAATGATTATTATTGATGTTTATATATCTTTATATATCTTTATATATATATATAAATGACAAATTGTTTTGTACATAGATTTGAAATTTTCTAAAAAAACAAAAAAAAACAAAAAAAAAAACACACAATGTACAAGCTGCACAGTGTGGTTAAACTCATCTGAAGTGTTAAACCAAAACCGGAAATATCTTCCACTGGTTAATCACTAAAGTCTCTCACCTTTTTCTAGAGTAGAGGTTTAACCACGTGCCAAAAACTTCAGACGTTTATAGACCTATCTCAGTTCTCAAAGTTGTCTAAACCTCAAATGGAAACAGCATTGTAATATGCCTATGTCTGTTGTGGTTTAAACACTTTATGGGATGATGCTCCTTGTTTGTATATCTAGATCTATACAGAACATTTCATATCAGACCATTCATTAACTATGCTGTAAAAAAGGAAGGCACTTTCACACTTGAAATTTACATTGTTGTGAATGTATAATGAGTCCATTTGTTAAATTGTCAAATTCACCTCTAGGATTTTACATAGCGAATTCACATACCTAAAGATTTTACATAGCATTTTTATTATAAGATATGCTTCTAGTGCTTAAAATCACCCTTATGGTACAAGTGAATTAAAAGTAAAGTGCAAAGAGAACATAAATGGAAATCTCACAACTGTTTGTAAATATGAGGCTTGTCACTGCAGGTGGTTCATTCAGGTAATTTAGTGAAAAGATTTGTTCACTGATTTATATTGTGATCCTGAGCGAGTCACATTTACAGCAAATTTGTTCAAACCATACATCCAAAGCAACTTTTCCACTTCCATTTTGTCAGCTTATCAAGTTTTCGAAAAAGACGGTAATAGCTTAAATAAATTAACTGTGTATTTCAGTAATGTCTACTTTATATGGCCATCAGTCATTTTCAATTATAATAACATTTCATAATAGTAGTGTTTGTTTGTTTTTTTAGCACAAAAATTGCAGCTTTTGTGAGCAGAAGAAATGCAATTAAAACATTTAAAAGTATATACACCTTGTATTTGTATTTTCTATTGTAATGCCCTAATGTAATTTTTAACATTGATGTTCTCATGGTAATTGTTTTTTTTTTTTTATAAATGGATGTATGACAATAAAAAGCAATGAACAGGAAATCCAGAAATATGTTCCACTAGTTGGTCACTTGACAGCCAATGACGAATGAAGTATCTCACCTTTGTCTATAGTGGAGGTTTAACCTTAAATCAATACCTTCACACGTTTATGTAGGTCTCAGTTCTCAAAGTTTCTTTAACCATAGATGTAAACAGCAGCTTTGCAGTATGTTTGTGTCTGCTGTGGTTTAAACACTCAATCTACATCTACACATTTATTGTATTTATTTAATTTGGTTTCACTAACGTTAGGACAAAATGTTTATGGAATGTTCTTATAACTTTATAAGAATAACTAATATTAAGTTTTTTATAACTAATATTTGATACACATTATCATAGTGTTGAGAGAAAGCGTTCTTAGAACAACTTTCTCAGAACATCCTCATGATATTTGTACTTTATGAACATTCTAAAGATGTTCTTGTTCACAACAATCACGACAACTCAAATGTTCTTTAAAAAATTACAAGTAAATGTTCAAATAGCATTATATTTTGGGTGAAAATAAAGTTAGAAGTGTATTGTAAAAAAAACACTTTTGTAAATAAAGTTTAAATAACGTTAGAATCAAAACAGGAAACCTGGACATTTCAGCATTTAAGAAACAAAGTTCCCACAACATTTTTATAACCTAAATTTGTTACCTGAGTAGAACCATGTTAACTGTTCTTCTCTGTGTTCTATTAAACACATGCCGGTCAAAAAATTAGTGTAGATTTGGTATAAACATTTGCCATTTGAATGCTACCATGTGAAATTTATCTTTCATAATAATTATCAAACTTTTTGTTAAGGAAAGGGTGTATGGGTGTTAGAAAAACATGTAAAACAGAAAAACATACTTAGCCTGTTTATGTGTTGTTGAAAAAAAAATGTATGCGCTCAGAGCAAACATGATTTTGACTGAAGTGGGAGAATTTCTTTTCTTTTTTTTCAGAGCTGCTGTAGGCTTCAGCTTCAGTGCTGTGTGGAGGAAACCAGGCTCTGTTAGACTGTTTAATCAATGCTTTAACATGAAGATCATTCAGCTTCAGCTCTGTGAGTTTATTATGTGATATGAATACATGTGCTTTATAAAGTAGTATTATGTGACTAAACTTAATTACTTATTATTTATCTTTCAGATGTATTAATGTGTTGTCAAGCTGCAGTGTCAGATCTATTAACTGATTTGGGATCAAATGTGATCATAAACTGTGATCTTGATGAAAATGATGTTTATTGGATTTTACTGAAAACAGCAGATCCTCCAACAGTTATTCTACGATCATTCTCAAAATCAATACCACCATTTTACACAAATTGTACATTCAGAAAGAAATATTCAGTGCAGTTTAAACATCGTCTGGTTATTAATAATGTGACTGCTGATGAATTAGGAGTTTATTACTGTATGAAAACAGAAACACCTCCAAAACTCAGCAACAGCACCAGAATATACTTCATTTATTTGATACTTCAGTGATCAAGACATATTGATGATACTTATATTTGTCATTTACTACTTCAGTGTTTTCAATGTTTTTACAAACTGTGGACATTTTCTTTATAGAAGCAGCTCAACTAAACAACTGAGTGTCACAATCAGACAGTAGTGGACTGAACTGATCAGAATCAGACAAAATGGCAGATTATTATCATCACATCTGAACTGATGAATGGGCTTCTGGTTATTGTGCTGATCGGTGAGATATTTTCAGCCATCTGTAAAAATATTAGTATGATGCTTACCAGCTTAATTTAATTGTGTAAAAGTTCCTTATTTAGGCTTTTGATTATTTGATTATTATTTTGTCATTTATGTGACTTCATGTATATAGATGTAAATATCAAATCTGAATGCACTGTTTTGTTTTTAGGACTGGTACATTTTTTGTTGTTTCTGGAATCAGAAGGCAAGCAGAGCAATCACGAGAGTGTAACATCGCTCTTCGTCAGACGCAAGTTATAGAACAAAGTCAAGACCCAGATGAATTACAGGTAAAATATTGACATTTCCTGTCTTGATTATTATTCATCATTCTTGTTATCCCAACAATAGCATTCTATAACACTTCATTTTGGTTCATTTTTGTTAAACTGTAGCTGAAAATGCTAATATTTCTCTTTCAGTACGCTGAGGTGGATTTTTCCAAGCTTCGTAAAAATCGTTCCAGCTATGCTGCTCTAAACCTGCGGAAGTCATGAACACATGAGTATGACTGATTTTGTACACTTTTTCTTGATGTTCATTCAACTCTGAAACTTATAACCACAAACTGTTTAGGCACTTCACCTGCCTAACATTCTTGATGAAGGGTTTTCAAACTGGGGTCCATGGGAAAGTTCAGAGGAAAAAAATAAATAAAGTAAAAATGAATAAAGAAGCATAAGTCAAAATAGTATTACTGTTTCTGAAAACCAGTTGAAAATGAGATTAATCACATTTATTTGACTGACAATATAAAAAAAATATAAAAATACAGTATAAATTGAAAATATTTTGTTTGATTTCTCTTCTATCTTTATTTTTATCTTTAAATGCTGTCTAAATGTTCTCTGCATGAAAATAAAGCTGCTAAGGATTCAGAATCATCATATTTGGGGGTCTGTGGCATCAAAAATCTTTCAAACCCCTGCCAATCAAACCAATTTATGTATATAAGAATTTTTTGTTTATTTTTTCTCAATTTAAAAAAATCTGTATCTTTTACAAAATGTTGGTTGAAACTTCTGTGATCAATTGTTGACATAATTATATATTTTTCTACCATACTTTGTTCTCTCTGTAAACTGTGGAAGGAAATATCTTAGAATGTGCTTATTATTTGTTATTTTTGTGAGATTATTTTCAATGCTGTCAATGCTTATGACAGCATTTGTCAGATTCTTTTGAAATGCGTAATAATTAAACTAATTAAAAAAACAAAAAAAACAATTCTAAGGTGGTTCTTTGGAAGTGAGTCACACCGGTGTGACCCATGCCAGACAATGTAACACACAGCACAGTGTTGTGGTTAAACTGAAGTGCTAACCCAAAACCGTAAATATGTTCCATTGGCCTTGGCACAGCCAATGACAAAAAGGGTCACTCACTTTTGTCTAGAGTGGACGTTTAACCTTAAACTGAGTGCAGAGTTTTTTTCAATACCTTTATACATTTACGTATCTCATTTCTCATAGTTGACTTAACCTCAAAAAGAAACAGTGCAGCATTTATTTTTATTTTTAAAACTTCACATTTAGTGCATATTTAGCACTAGCCAGGTGTAACGTATGTCAAACACCTTCACCCTTGATAAATAGCTTATATTTCTGTGACAGATTATGGTCAATACAACATATTTTTCAAGACACCGTTTCTGTTGCATTGGTTTCCTGTTGTTGATTCATAGGTGATTTTTATTGAGTGCTGTGTTTGAATAAATACCCCCTTTTTATTAATCTCTAAAAAAATCAGCGACCCAGGTGGTTATGACTATTTATGACCATAAATCATAAATTTAATTTTCTATGCAGTGAACTTTGATTAATAACCCACAGAGGGCAGCAGAGGAACTGCTGAGCTGCAGAGAGATGATTTACAGCAAATGTCCAAAATATCATGTCAACTGTTTTTCACTGATAACATTTACTGTTAATCTCAGCAACATTGTTATAGTGAACTGTGTAATTAAGTGTGACTGTGTAAATAATAATAATAATAAATATTGATAATAATAATAATGTAACTGTTATTTTTCCAATAAAATATGCTTTTCTTGTTAATAATTTTCGAGTTATGTACAATGAAGAAACTAGCTTTTGAAATATATTTTCTATCATGTTATCATATAAACTGGCTGTTCTCCCTCATTTAATTGATAATACAGTAGATAAAGATCCCCAATCATTTAACTCATAAATTCATTTAAAGAAATGCAAAATCCTTCATGTATAATCGTAATCAAACATACACAGTCTGGAGCAACATTAACAATACTTGTAATTTGATTGCTTTTTTAGAGCTCAAGCTGAGCCTCGGGTCCGAGCCTCCATTGAAGACAGCAAGCCAAGTTTGTTTACCATTAACCATAAGGACTGGGTGGGAAGGCAAACTTGTGAAGTTAATATAATGGCATGTGACACCAGGTTAAAACTTGAGCTGAACTTAAGTCATGCTCAGGAGAGTAAGGAATGCTGTGAACAGTTTCTGATGTAAACACACATGTAGGCCTATGTATATTCAAGATTTTTTATTTGTCACATACACGATTATATAGAGAGTATATAACCAGCAGTGAAATGTGAGTCAGGTCCGCTCCATGGACAGTGCAAATATTATAGAATACAACACAGAGGAAATATACATAAAATGAAATAAGTAAAAAATAAGATATAAAGAATAAAATATAAAATATAAAAGAATGTGCATGACAGTATACTGTGGACTTAAATATTAAGATAAGCAGGAATGTACAAGAGAGGAATGTGCAAACAGGTTGTACATGGTTGTCATGTAGCAGCAATACCAAAAAAATTAAAAATCAAAATACCAAAACACAGAAAGTGCTGTGTGCAAATGACACTGTCAGTATGAGGTAGAGAATAATGAATATCTTACTGATTGTGAGTGATTAATAAGTGGAGTCATGTGATGTTAAGAGGCTGAGTTTGAGTTAAGGAGTCTGATGGCCTGGGGGAAGAAACTCCTCCTAAGTCTCTCAGTTTTTGCCATCAGGCTACGGAAGCGCTTACCAGATGGCAGCAGAGTGAAAAGATAGTTACCAGGGTGATTTGAGTCCTTGATGATTTTGACAGCTCTGCTTTTGTAGCGTTTGAGGTAGATGTCCTGCAGAGAGGGGAGAGCAGACCCTGAGATGCGCTCAGCTAAGCGCACAACTCTCTGCAATGCTTTGTAGTCTTGACTGGAGCTGTTCCCATACCACACTGAATTACACTGAGTCAATACACTTTCTATGGTCCCTGAATAGAAAGTTTTCAGGATTGCTGGTGAGACCCTGAATTTCCTCAGCTGTCACAGATGGTACAGTCTTTGCCTAACAGCTTATTAGCTTATACACTTTACAATAATTGACTAACTTTAATACACTTTAATACATTAACTAATCTTAACTAATGGAACCTTATTGTAAAATGTTACAATTATTTGTTATTAAAGCATATATGTTCACAAAAACACTTAAATTAAACAGAAAAGCAAGCAGGTGCATGATTTGGCATGGCAGCCAATACAAATACTTAATAACCGTTTACTTTCCTAAATCCTGCGTTTGGACCAGGCTCGGTTGCAGAATCACATCACTCTGTGCTTCTGAAATTATTATCTTGATCTATATAGTGTAGTAGTTAGCTATCTCTGTGTCGGACGTGGTCGCTTGTCAAGCATGAAAAACACAAGTTTTATTTAAATTCTGAATATATTATAGTATACAGCATGTAAAGAGCGCTCCCTTTAAATTTATTAAAAACTGTAACTCATTCATCATGATCTTACAAAGTTCCATTTTAACCAATGAATGTGACAACACAATGAAACCTCTGGCCTGGCAATTATGTATCTTTAATTATTATTAAGTCTGAATTAAAACACAGCCACATGTTTAACAATGAACAGAACAGACATCTGATGAAAAAAATAGCTTCTCTCATTTTAATAATGAAGTGAAAGTAGAGATTCGATCTTTAGGGAACAACAGATTTGTATAGCAGCTTCTGTGGATCACGTTTAGTCACTTCACTTTTTCATCTAATACTTTTTTTTTATTCATATCTTCATGTTTAAAATTACACACACAATATTTCTTCTACTTACACTGTCACGGTGCACACACGAGGGAGGACCAAGGACACGTAGACGAGGACGTAAACTCAAATAATAGTATTTAATGAACATCAAGGCAGGACAAGACAAGGCTGAGAGACAGGATACACCGGGAAGTCATAAGTAGACCAGACGAAATCAAACTCAAAAGAACCTTGGACACAAATGAACAGCTGGACACAAATGAACTCATAATGACATGACATTTACATTTACATTTAATCATTTAGCAGACGCTTTTATCCAAAGCGACGTACAAATGAGGAGAACAATAGAAGCAATCTGACCAGCGAGAGAGCAACAGTATACAAGTGCCATGACAAGTCTCAGTTAGTCTAGCACAGTACAATTTTTTTTTTTTTTTTTTTTTTTTTTTTTATTAAATAGAATAGGTAAGTGTTAGTATTACTTAGTCAGGTGCTGGCGAAAAAGATGTGTCTTTAGATGTTTTTTGAAAATGGCTAAAGTCTCAGCTATTCGAATTGAGATCGGGAAGTCATTCCACCAGCTGGGCACAGTCCAGGAAAAGGTCCGTGAGAGTGATTTGGTACCTCTTTGGGATGGCACCACAAGGCGTCGTTCACTTGCAGAACGCAAGCTTCTGGAGGGCGCATAAGTTTGAACTAGCAAGTTTAGGTACATTGGTGCAGTGCCAGTTGTGGTCTTGTAGGCAAACATCATTACCTTGAATTTGATGCGAGCGGCTATTGGTAGCCAGTGTAACCTGATGAAGAGAGGGGTAACGTGAGCTTTTTTCGGCTCATTAAAGACCACTCTGGCTGCTGCATTCTGGATCAGTTGCAGAGGCTTGATAGTACATGCGGGAAGGCCCGCCAAGAGAGCATTACAATAGTCCAGTCTGGAGAGAACAAGAGCTTGGACAAGGAGTTGTGCGGCTTGCTCTGACAGGAAGGGCCTAATCTTCCTAATGTTGTATAAGGCAAATCTGCAGGACCGGGCCGTTGTAGCAATATGGTCTGTGAAGCTTAACTGATCATCGATCACAACTCCAAGGTTCCTGGCTGTCCTGGAAGGAGTTATGGTTGACGAACCCAGCTGTATAGAGAGGTTGTGGTGAAGTGATGGGTTGGCTGAGACCACGAGCAGTTCTGTCTTAGCAAGATTGAGCTGAAGGTGATGGTCCATCATCCAGCTAGAAATGTCACTCAGACAGGCTGCAATGCGAGCAGTTACCGTCGGATCATCTGGTTGGAATGAGAAGTAGAGTTGAGTGTCATCAGCATAGCAGTGGTAGGAAAAGCCATGCTTCTGAATAACCGATCCTAATGACGACATGTAGATGGAGAAGAGAAGTGGTCGAAGAACTGAGCCTTGAGGAACTCCAGTAGCAAGAAGCTGTGACTTTGAAACCTTACCCCTCCAAGACACCCTGAAGGACCTATCTGAGAGGTAAGACTCGAACCACAGGAGGGCGGTTCCTGAGATGCCCATCTTTCTGAGGATGGTCATGAGGATCTGGTGGTTAACTGTGTCAAAGGCAGCAGACAGATCCAGCAAGATGAGTACAGAGGATTTGGAAGCTGCTCTTGCCAGTCTCAGGGCCTCTGTAACCGAGAGTAGGGCAGTCTCAGTTGAGTGGCCACTTCTGAAGCCAGATTGGTTGTTGTCCAGAATGTTGTTCTGTGCAAGAAACAGAGAGAGTTGGTTGAACACAACTCGCTCAAGTGTCTTTGCAATGAATGGAAGAAGGGATACCGGTCTGTAGTTTTCTAAAAGTGCTGGATTTAGAGCAGGTTTTTTAAGCAGTGGGCTTACCCGAGCCTGCTTAAATGCTGTGGGAAATGTACCAGTGTGAAGCGAGGTGTTGATAATGTGAGTAAGCGCAGGTATTAAACAAGGACAGGAAACAAACCAAATATGGACACAAGAGGCAGGAACAGATGACACACATAACAGAACACTGATATAACTCCCCCCTCCTGGAAGGCGTGTCCCACGCCGTAACAGTTCCACCGGGGAGGGGGGGTGGGCGCTCTGGAGGCCCCTCAGGACAGACATGGACAGGAACACAGGACGGGGACCTCCAGAGCGGAACAGACAGACAAAGGAGGCCATGGCGGTGCAGGGAGCTCAGGAGGCCATGGCGTAGCTTGGGGCTCAGGAGGCCATGGCAGTGCAGGGAGCTCAGGAGGCCATGGCAGGTGGTCCTTGTGGCCGTGGCCTCGGTCCCCTCGGCCCGGCCCCTACAGCCGGAACCCTTTTACCCACCCCAAAAATTTCCCTGGGGAAGTTAGGGGGTATCAGGAGCCCTCCGGGGCTAGACACAGACAAACAGGACAGGACATCCCACAGGAACCGCTTCCACCTCCACGACAAGGGGGCAGGCGGCTAGAATGGCCTCCATGGCCACAACAAGAGGAGCCGCCTGCCCCAGACGAGTCTCCGTGGACAAAACAGGACAAGACAAGGCAAGTTAAAATGTTCCTGTGGGCACAACACGACTTAAAAACGGCACTCCTGGCCGTAACAGGTGGACTAGATCCACGGGGCTAGGGATTGCGGCGGCCAGCGGGCATGAGTCAGCGCCAATCCAGCAGGCTTGAGTCAGAGGCGGGCCGGTGGGCATTGAGTCAGAGGCGATCCGGCGGGCATTGAGTCAGAGGCGGGTCAGCGGGCATTGAGTCAGAGGCGGGCCGGTGGGCATTGAGTCAGAGGCGGGTCAGCGGGCATTGAGTCAGAGGCGGGCCGGTGGGCATTGAGTCAGAGGCGGGCCAGTGGCGTGATTTCCCGCGAACGGCGCGCCTGGGGGAGCGGCAACCCGGGAACTAGGCAACACGCCGGCGGGCTTGGGAGAGCCACCGCCGGTGGCGGATATCTCCCGCGATCGGCGGGCATGAGGGCTCGCGGCACTCGTGGCGATCCCGCCGAACTCCCACGCCGTCCT
>JALXFT010003067.1:0-13504 GCA_023376895.1 Aspiorhynchus laticeps
AAACACATCTTTGTTTGTTCCTCAGTATCTTCATGTTTGACTCTGAATGTTTCTTCAATCTTCATGTCTTTCACTCTCCTCTTTAATAACACCATCTTGTTTGTTCTCAGTATCTTCATGTTTGACTCTGAATGTTTCTTCCATGTCTTCACTCTCCTCTTTAATAACACCATCTTTGTTTGTTCCTCAGTATCTTCATGTTTGACTCGAATGCTTCTTCAATCTTCATGTCTTCACTCTCCTCTTTAATAAACACATCTTTGTTTGTTCTCAGTATCTTCATGTTTGACTCTGAATGTTTCTTTCTTCATGTCTTCACTCTCCTCTTTAATAAACACCATCTTTGTTTGTTCTCATATCTTCATGTTTGACTCTGAATGTTTCTTCAATCTTCATGTCTTCACTCTCCTCTTTAATAAAACCATCTTTGTTTTGTCTCATATCTTCATGTTTGACTCTGAATGTTTCTTCAATCTTTATGTCTTCACTCTCCTCTTTAATAAACACCATCTTTGTTTGTGTCTCAGTATCTTCATGTTTGACTCTGAATGTTTCTTCAATCTTTATGTCTTCACTCTCCTCTTTAATAAACACCTTTGTTTGTGTCTCATATCTTCATGTTTGACTCTGAATGTTTCTTCAATCTTATGTCTTCACTCTCCTCTTTAATAAACACCATCTTTGTTTGTGTCTCAGTATCTTCATTTTGCTCTGAATGTTCTTCAATCTTCATGTCTTCACTCTCCTCTTTAATAAACACATCTTTGTTTTGTTCTCAGTATCTTCATGTTTGACTCTGAAGTTTCTTCAATCTTATGTCTTCACTCTCCTCTTTAATAACACCCATCTTTGTTTGTTCCTCAGTATCTTCATGTTTGACTCTGAATGCTTCTTCAATCTTCATGTCTTCACTCTCCTCTTTAATCACCATCTTTGTTTGTTCCTCAGTATCTTCTTGTTTGACTCTGAATGTTTCTTCATGTCTTCACTCTCCTCTTTAATAAACACCATCTTTGTTTTTCCTCATATCTTCATGTTTGACTCTGAATCTTCTTCAATCTTCATTCTTCACTCTCCTCTTTAATAAACACCATCTTTTTTGTTCCTCAGTTTCTTCTTGTTTGACTCTGAATGTTTTTTCTTTTCAATTTTTTTCTTTTCACTCTCCTCTTTAATAAACCACCCAATCTTTGTTTTTGTGTTTTCTTCAGTTTATTTCTTTTCCCATTTTTTTTTGTTTTTTGACTCTGAATGCTTCTTCAATCTTCATGTCTTCACTCTCCTCTTTAATAAACACCATCTTTGTTTGTTCCTCAGTTTCTTCTTGTTTGACTCTGAATGTTTCTTCAATCTTCATGTTTACTGAATGTTTCTTCAATCTTCATTCTTCACTCTCCTCTTTAATAAACACCATTTTGTTTGTGTCTCAGTATCTTCATGTTTGACTCTGAATGCTTTTCAATCTTCATGTCTTCACTCTCCTCTTTAATAAACACCATCTTTGTGTCTCAGTATCTTCATGTTTGACTCTGAATGCTTCTTCAATCTTCATGTCTTCACTCTCCTCTTTAATAAACACCATCTTTGTTTGTGTCTCAGTATCTTCATGTTTGACTCTGAATGCTTCTTCAATCTTCATGTCTTCACTCTCCTCTTTAATAAACATCATCTTTGTTTGTGTCTCAGTATCTTCATGTTTGACTCTGAATGTTTCTTCAATCTTCATGTCTTCACTCTCCTCTTTAATAAACACCATCTTTGTTTGGTTCTCAGTATCTTCATGTTTGACTCTGAATGCTTCTTCAATCTTCATGTCTTCACTCTCCCTCTTTAAATAAACACCATCTTTGTTTGTGTCTCAGTATCTTCATGTTTGACTCTGAATGTTTCTTCAATCTTCATGTCTTCACTCTCCTCTTTAATAAACACCATCTTTGTTTGTGTCTCAGTATCTTCATGTTTGACTCTGAATGTTTCTTCAATCTTCATGTCTTCACTCTCCTCTTTAATAAACACCATCTTTGTTTGTGTCTCAGTATCTTCATGTTTGACTCTGAATGTTTCTTCAATCTTCATGTCTTCACTCTCCTCTTTAATAAACACCATTTTTGTTTGTGTCTCAGTATCTTCATGTTTGACTCTGAATGTTTCTTCAATCTTCATGTCTTCACTCTCCTCTTTAATAAACACATCTTTGTTTGTTCCTCAGTTTCTTCTTGTTTGACTCTGAATGTTTCTTCAATCTTCATGTTTGACTGAATGTTTCTTCAATCTTCATGTTTTCACTCTCCTCTTTAATAATCACCATCTTTGTTTGTTCCTCAGTATCTTCATGTTTGACTCTGAATGTTTCTTCCATGTCTTCACTCTCCTCTTTAATAAACATCATCTTTGTTTGTTCCTCAGTATCTTCATGTTTGACTCTGAATGCTTCTTCAATCTTCATGTCTTCACTCTCCTCTTTAATAATCACCATCTTTGTTTGTTCCTCAGTATCTTCATGTTTGACTCTGAATGTTTCTTCCATGTCTTCACTCTCCTCTTTAATAATCACCATCTTTGTTTGTTCCTCAGTATCTTCATGTTTGACTCTGAATGCTTCTTCAATCTTCATGTCTTCACTCTCCTCTTTAATAAACACATCTTTGTTTGTGTCTCAGTATCTTCATGTTTGACTCTGAATGTTTCTTCAATCTTCATGTCTTCACTCTCCTCTTTAATAAACACCATCTTTGTTTGTGTCTCAGTATCTTCATGTTTGACTCTGAATGCTTCTTCAATCTTCATGTCTTCACTCTCCTCTTTAATAAACACCATCTTTGTTTGTTCCTCAGTATCTTCATGTTTGACTCTGAATGTTTCTTCAATCTTCATGTCTTCACTCTCCTCTTTAATAAACACCATCTTTGTTTGTGTCTCAGTATCTTCATGTTTGACTCTGAATGTTTCTTCAATCTTCATGTCTTCACTCTCCTCTTTAATAAACACCATCTTTGTTTGTGTCTCAGTATCTTCATGTTTGACTCTGAATGTTTCTTCAATCTTCATGTCTTCACTCTCCTCTTTAATAAACACCATCTTTGTTTGTTTCTCAGTATCTTCATGTTTGACTCTGAATGTTTCTTCAATCTTCATGTCTTCACTCTCCTCTTTAATAAACACCATCTTTGTTTGTTCTCAGTATCTTCATGTTTGACTCTGAATGCTTCTTCAATCTTCATGTCTTCACTCTCCTCTTTAATAAACACCATCTTTGTTTGTGTCTCAGTATCTTCATGTTTGACTCTGAATGTTTCTTCAATCTTCATGTCTTCACTCTCCTCTTTAATAAACACCATCTTTGTTTGTGTCTCAGTATCTTCATGTTTGACTCTGAATGTTTCTTCAATCTTCATGTCTTCACTCTCCTCTTTAATAAACACCATCTTTGTTTGTGTCTCAGTATCTTCATGTTTGACTCTGAATGCTTCTTCAATCTTCATGTCTTCACTCTCCTCTTTAATAAACACCATCTTTGTTTGTTCCTCAGTATCTTCATGTTTGACTCTGAATGTTTCTTCAATCTTCATGTCTTCACTCTCCTCTTTAATAAACACCATCTTTGTTTGTGTCTCAGTATCTTCATGTTTGACTCTGAATGTTTCTTCAATCTTCATGTCTTCACTCTCCTCTTTAATAAACACCATCTTTGTTTGTGTCTCAGTATCTTCATGTTTGACTCTGAATGTTTCTTCAATCTTCATGTCTTCACTCTCCTCTTTAATAAACACCATCTTTGTTTGTGTCTCAGTATCTTCATGTTTGACTCTGAATGTTTCTTCAATCTTCATGTCTTCACTCTCCTCTTTAATAAACACCATTTTTGTTTGTGTCTCAGTATCTTCATGTTTGACTCTGAATGTTTCTTCAATCTTCATGTCTTCACTCTCCTCTTTAATAAACACATCTTTGTTTGTTCCTCAGTTTCTTCTTGTTTGACTCTGAATGTTTCTTCAATCTTCATGTTTGACTGAATGTTTCTTCAATCTTCATGTTTTCACTCTCCTCTTTAATAATCACCATCTTTGTTTGTTCCTCAGTATCTTCATGTTTGACTCTGAATGTTTCTTCAATCTTCATGTCTTCACTCTCCTCTTTAATAAACATCATCTTTGTTTGTTCCTCAGTATCTTCATGTTTGACTCTGAATGCTTCTTCAATCTTCATGTCTTCACTCTCCTCTTTAATAAACACCATCTTTGTTTGTTCCTCAGTATCTTCATGTTTGACTCTGAATGTTTCTTCCATGTCTTCACTCTCCTCTTTAATAAACACCATCTTTGTTTGTTCCTCAGTATCTTCATGTTTGACTCTGAATGCTTCTTCAATCTTCATGTCTTCACTCTCCTCTTTAATAAACACATCTTTGTTTGTGTCTCAGTATCTTCATGTTTGACTCTGAATGTTTCTTCAATCTTCATGTCTTCACTCTCCTCTTTAATAAACACCATCTTTGTTTGTGTCTCAGTATCTTCATGTTTGACTCTGAATGCTTCTTCAATCTTCATGTCTTCACTCTCCTCTTTAATAAACACCATCTTTGTTTGTTCCTCAGTATCTTCATGTTTGACTCTGAATGTTTCTTCAATCTTCATGTCTTCACTCTCCTCTTTAATAAACACCATCTTTGTTTGTGTCTCAGTATCTTCATGTTTGACTCTGAATGTTTCTTCAATCTTCATGTCTTCACTCTCCTCTTTAATAAACACCATCTTTGTTTGTGTCTCAGTATCTTCATGTTTGACTCTGAATGTTTCTTCAATCTTCATGTCTTCACTCTCCTCTTTAATAAACACCATCTTTGTTTGTTCTCAGTATCTTCATGTTTGACTCTGAATGTTTCTTCAATCTTCATGTCTTCACTCTCCTCTTTAATAAACACCATCTTTGTTTGTTCCTCAGTATCTTCATGTTTGACTCTGAATGTTTCTTCAATCTTCATGTCTTCACTCTCCTCTTTAATAAACACCATCTTTGTTTGTTTCTCAGTATCTTCATGTTTGACTCTGAATGTTTCTTCAATCTTCATGTCTTCACTCTCCTCTTTAATAAACACCATCTTTGTTTGTGTCTCAGTATCTTCATGTTTGACTCTGAATGCTTTCTTCAATCTTCATGTTTTCACTCTCCTCTTTAATAAACACCATCTTTGTTTGTGTCCTCAGTATCTTCATGTTTGACTCTGAATGTTTCTTCAATCTTCATGTCTTCAACTCTCCTCTTTAATAAACACCATCTTTGTTTGTTTCCTCAGTATCTTCATGTTTGACTCTGAATGTTTCTTCAATCTTCATGTCTTCACTCTCCTCTTTAATAAACACCATCTTTGTTTGTTCCTCAGTATCTTCATGTTTGACTCTGAATGTTTCTTCAATCTTCATGTCTTCACTCTCCTCTTTAATAAACACCATCTTTGTTTGTTCCTCAGTATCTTCATGTTTGACTCTGAATGTTTCTTCATGTCTTCACTCTCCTCTTTAATAAACACCATCTTTGTTTGTGTCTCAGTATCTTCATGTTTGACTCTGAATGTTTCTTCAATCTTCATGTCTTCACTCTCCTCTTTAATAAACACCATCTTTGTTTGTGTCTCAGTATCTTCATGTTTGACTCTGAATGTTTCTTCAATCTTCATGTCTTCACTCTCCTCTTTAATAAACACCATCTTTGTTTGTTCCTCAGTATCTTCATGTTTGACTCTGAATGTTTCTTCAATCTTCATATTTGACTGAATGTTTCTTCAATCTTCATGTTTTCACTCTCCTCTTTAATAATCACCATCTTTGTTTGTTCCTCAGTATCTTCATGTTTGACTCTGAATGTTTCTTCCATGTCTTCACTCTCCTCTTTAATAAACACCATCTTTGTTTGTTCCTCAGTATCTTCATGTTTGACTCTGAATGCTTCTTCAATCTTCATGTCTTCACTCTCCTCTTTAATAATCACCATCTTTGTTTGTTCCTCAGTATCTTCATGTTTGACTCTGAATGTTTCTTCAATCTTCATGTCTTACAACTCTCCTCTTTAATAATCACCATCTTTGTTTGTTCCTCAGTATCTTCATGTTTGACTCTGAATGTTTCTTCAATCTTCATGTCTTCACTCTCCTCTTTAATAAACACCATCTTTGTTTGTTCCTCAGTATCTTCATGTTTGACTCTGAATGTTTCTTCAATCTTCATGTCTTCACTCTCCTCTTTAATAAACACCATCTTTGTTTGTTCCTCAGTATCTTCATGTTTGACTCTGAATGCTTCTTCAATCTTCATGTCTTCACTCTCCTCTTTAATAAACACATCTTTGTTTGTTCCTCAGTATCTTCATGTTTGACTCTGAATGTTTCTTCAATCTTCATGTCTTCACTCTCCTCTTTAATAAACACCATCTTTGTTTGTTCCTCAGTATCTTCATGTTTGACTCTGAATGTTTTCTTCATGTCTTCACTCTCCTCTTTAATAAACACCATCTTTGTTTGTGTCTCAGTATCTTCATGTTTGACTCTGAATGTTTCTTCAATCTTCATGTCTTCACTCTCCTCTTTAATAAACACCATCTTTGTTTGTTCCTCAGTATCTTCATGTTTGACTCTGAATGTTTCTTCAATCTTCATGTCTTCACTCTCCTCTTTAATAAACACCATCTTTGTTTGTTCCTCAGTATCTTCATGTTTGACTCTGAATGCTTCTTCAATCTTCATGTCTTCACTCTCCTCTTTAATAAACACCATTTTTGTTTGTTTCTCAGTATCATCATGTTTGACTCTGAATGCTTCTTCAATCTTCATGTCTTCACTCTCCTCTTTAATAAACACCATCTTTGTTTGTTTTGTTACTCATGTAATCTTCATGTTTGACTGAATGTTTCTTCAATCTTCATGTTTTCACTCTCCTCTTTAATAATCACCATCTTTGTTTGTTCCTCAGTATCTTCATGTTTGACTCTGAATGTTTCTTCAATCTTCATGTCTAAACTCTCCTCTTTAATAAACACCATCTTTGTTTGTTCCTCAGTATCTTCATGTTTGACTCTGAATGTTTCTTCCATGTCTTCACTCTCCTCTTTAATAAACACCATCTTTGTTTGTTCCTCAGTATCTTCATGTTTGACTCTGAATGTTTCTTCAATCTTCATGTCTAAACTCTCCTCTTTAATAAACACCATCTTTGTTTGTTCCTCAGTATCTTCATGTTTGACTCTGAATGTTTCTTCCATGTCTTCACTCTCCTCTTTAATAAACACCATCTTTGTTTGTTCCTCAGTATCTTCATGTTTGACTCTGAATGTTTCTTCAATCTTCATGTCTTCACTCTCCTCTTTAATAAACACATCTTTGTTTGTTCCTCAGTATCTTCTTGTTTGACTCTGAATGTTTCTTCAATTTCTTCAAACTCTCCTTTCTTTAATAAACACCATCTTTGTTTGTTCCTCAGTATCTTCATGTTTGACTCTTGAAAATTTACTTTTCTTCAATCTTCATGTTTTCACTCTCCTCTTTAATAATCACCATCTTTGTTTGTTCCTCAGTATCTTCATGTTTGACTCTGAATGTTTCTTCAATCTTCATGTCTTCACTCTCCTCTTTAATAAACACCATCTTTGTTTGTTCCTCAGTATCTTCTTGTTTGACTCTGAATGTTTCTTCCATGTCTTCACTCTCCTCTTTAATAAACACCATCTTTGTTTGTTCCTCAGTATCTTCATGTTTGACTCTGAATGTTTCTTCAATCTTCATGTCTAAACTCTCCTCTTTAATAAACACCATCTTTGTTTGTTCCTCAGTATCTTCATGTTTGACTCTTGAAATGTTTTTGTTCCATGTTTCACTCTCCTCTTTAATAAACACCATCTTTGTTTGTTCCTCAGTATCTTCATGTTTGACTCTGAATGTTTCTTCAATCTTCATGTCTTCACTCTCCTCTTTAATAAACACCATCTTTGTTTGTTCCTCAGTATCTTCATGTTTGACTCTGAATGTTTCTTCAATCTTCATGTCTAAACTCTCCTCTTTAATAAACACCATCTTTGTTTGTTCCTCAGTATCTTCATGTTTGACTCTGAATGTTTTCTTTCCATGTCTTCACTCTCCTCTTTAATAAACACCATCTTTGTTTGTTCTCAGTATCTTCATGTTTGACTCTGAATGTTTCTTCAATCTTCATGTCTTCACTCTCCTCTTTAATAAACACCATCTTTGTTTGTTCCTCAGTATCTTCATGTTTGACTCTGAATGTTTTTCTTCATGTTTTCACTCTCCTCTTTAATAAACACCATCTTTGTTTGTTCCTCAGTATCTTCATGTTTGACTCTGAATGCTTCTTCAATCTTCATGTCTTCACTCTCCTCTTTAATAATCACCATTGAATGGATGTACACACACTTCCAACACACATTTATGTTCAACTTGTAAAGTTAATTCTGCATCCAATGACCCCTTTAACTACAAATTAAGTTACTTTTTAATGGTATACACATTAAATAATAATGCATTAAATATTTAGACACTTTTTAGATTTAATGTCCTAAACCTACCCGTCCACACCTACCCTGACCCTAAACCTACTCTTAAAACAATGCAAATATATTATTGGTAGCACAATCTGATAGGTAGCAGGTTTCGTTGGTATACCTCCTCCGCCAAATTTTGTGCTGACTCTGGTTGTGACCAAACTCAGGCAGCCAGTCATGTGCAAGCGTCACTAAACAGCGTCTGTTAGAGCTTTTAGTTCATATTTGGTAAAAATACTGATATTTTTCTATAAGTTTACTTGATATTTCTTTACACAATCATCCTTTCTATTAATTTTCCACTGATTTACACGATCTGATGAGCATTAACTCAAAATTACGCGATCATCTCTGTATGAATGAATGAATGAATGGCGGAGATGCACGGTTTAATTTACTACACACACACTGAAGCACGCGTGATGCTCGCAGTGACTTCAGTGCCTGTCGTCTCACTAAATGAGGACATACATGAACAACATCTCCAGAACTGCTCTAAGAGTCACTTCATGAGTATTTTACTGTTTGATTCGAGTAAAACTAGCATCAGAACTGTAAAGGTATTCACGGCAACCTGTCAAAATAAACGTTTGGTTTAACTGGAAGACACTGTGGCAGATTATATTATTATTGCTCAGCAGAATGTACATACTGCTACTACTAGGCTATTATTAAAATTATTAAAACTTTATTTTTAATACTTTATTTTTAAGTAATGATGACAACATTTCTTCCATGTTTTAATTGTAATAGTAAATCTCCTTTGTTTGCCAAAATAAATAAATAAAGTTTGATTTTCAATAATTTAAAGATAAATGAAATTAAGTTTTATGCCTTCATTTGATAACCAGATACAGAACACAACATTTCTGAGGAAAAAGAAAACATTTCATAAGGCTATTTTAAGAATAAATTTGAACTAAGTTGTGTTTATGCATTCAAATAATTAGACATGCTACAACACAGAATTTGGTAACAATAAAATATATGGTGAAAGAAAATAAATCATCCACTTACAAAAGTGGATAAAGATTTTCAATTTCTTGAAGTCTTAAACAACCTAATGTTATGTTTATGTTCACATACTTCAAAAGGGCACGCTTTTATTTGGTTTGTTGCATTGAATTTAATGTTCAACAGGTTTGTTTTTGTAAAATATAACTTTATAATTGTCATTTTCTTCAATCATATAATTATTATAACCGATAATATGTTGCGTGAAAACAAGTGTTTGTTTCAGCCCGTTAAAGGGTAGGTACATTGTGTGCACATGATCAGGATGGTACCACCTCCGCCTCATTTTGAGCCAGGAAAAACCCTGTGTATGGACGTTTGGCCCTCTTAGACAAACAAAACGTTTTTCAAACTGTGAATGGATTATAGGGAGAAATTGAGCAAAGGGCACTTCCCTTATAGTGCAACTGACCTAGATTACTCACGTGAAAACTACACAATTAATCTCTTATTTACATCGTGTATGCATTCTTTTTCTTTTCTTATAATGGGAAGATCTGCGAACATGTAGAACTAAATAAAGCTACAAAGTGGGGAAAATATTAATGTGGAAATAAAAAAAAACTGTTAATTTATCATGTTAAACAGTCCACATCTGTCAGACAAATCAACAGTCAACTTTATTTTTATTTCAAATGGGTGTTATTGAAGATATTGGTTATATTTCCACCAGGTTGTTGGTACTAATGATGTAATGAATTACTAGGGGTGTCTAATTATTTTGTATATAGTTGTGAAGGACGTTGTTAGACAAAAAGTCATTCTGTTTGTAATTCCGTTTGGTGACAGTAGGCTAGTTTGTGCAGAAATTACATGCTTCACCATAATCTCCTCCACTGTCTCAAATTTTATTTGAACTATGCATAAACATGGGTCACAACAGGTTTTTATTAATTTTCCAGGAAATCGGGCAGTAGGAGGAGCCACTATACAGTCGTCAACATCTGTGGACTGGTTTGCTGAAAAGGCCATTGATGGTAATCGAGGTCTCCAGCAGTTGTATACAGGATGCTCCTCAACCATTAATGAGAAAGACCCGTGGTGGAGGCTAGATCTGCATGATGTCTACCGAGTTAGTAAAGTGGTCGTCAGTAATAGAAGAGACTGCTGTGCAGAACAAATAAATGGAGCGGAGATTCGCATCGGAAACTCTTTGGAGAACAACGGCACCAACAATCCCATGTGAGAAACTTGAGGTTGAAAGAGTATGAGATGTCAAGCACAATTGTGAAGGATTAATGCAGATATGACAGTATTTTTTATATCCCTCATGTGTTTCTCTGTCTGTAGATGTGCTGTTATTCCTGCTATTCCAGCAGGTGAGTCATACATCTACTCATGTGATGGGATGGAGTGACGTTGCGTGATTATTCATATTACTGGAGACTGGAAGATTCTTGCGCTTTGTGAGGTTGAAGTCTATGGGTACTTGGCAGGTAATTCATTGTTGTAGAGCATTATATTCAATATTCTACATTAATAGATAATTAATGTACTATCATGCCATACTTGAAACGTACTATAAAGGAACACAAAATCATAACTTCCAAAATTCGGTTTGGTGAGGGTAGTTGATGTAGTAATAACGTCTCAGGTTACGTATGTAACCATGTTTCCCTGAGTAGGGCACGAGACACTGCGTCCTCTAGGGGTCGCTTTGGGGAACGCTGTCAGCGTGACCCGTGTCTGAAGCATACATACAAACACCACAACATATTGGCCTGCGACAGCCTATGACGTCACTACCGGCGCGACCACAGTATAAAGGGGTGCCGGGAGAATACATCATCCACTTCTTCATCTGAAGCTTGCGTCCGAAGCTTGGCACAAAGCCTAGAGGATGCAGTGTCTCGTTCCCTACTCAGGGAACAGTGGTAACATACGTAACCTGAGATGTTCCCTTTCAAGGGAACTAAAAACTGCGTCCTGTAGGAGTCGCTTTGGGGAATGGAATACCCATGCCACCATGCGGGGGGCGTGCATGCCAGCACAAAGGCGAGCACTAAGTACCAACTCTACCAAGCTAAGGGAGTTGCCCCTGGGACTTTGCGATGGCTGTTAGTGACATTATCCCCTTCTGCCAAAGGCCTGAGCTGCATACCCCAAAAGACTTACCTGTTAGGGGCCGGGTGGCCCTGACCCAGGGTAGAGCTCGAAGGCTTGGAATCAGAAGAAGAGATTCCTTTAAGGGGATACGGTCAAGCGCCTAGGATAGTAACTAGGTCCTGGCCTGTCACCAAGGGGCTACCGCTTGCTCTGCATGAGCTCGCTGAGGGAACTGTCTCAACAGATCATTGGTAGCAACACCCTGTTCAAGTCAGTATCACTGGAATACATAGGTAGAGTGGGACCCAAGGTGAAACCGGGGCCTGACCAACTAAAAGAAAGGGCACGAAGCCGCCACACATAACCTCTACCATACAGGATTTTAGAAAGAATGCAAAATGCTTGATGTGCATCCTTACCACAGCGTGGATTTCAGAAAGTGCACAGAGACTTAGCGTGCACACTTATCATAACATGGATTTTCTTTTAACCTGTTAACTAGCACCAGGACGCCAGCGTCCTCAGAGCTCTTTGTTTGCACACGCCATTGTTTTCAAACAGATAAAGTAAAACAGGACAAAATGAATCTTGACAAACTATATATCATTTTGAAGGTCTAAGCCTCTAGCATCGACGACAGATCGCTGTTTTTCGATAGAAAGCTTATACGGAATGTATTTGCTAAATTTGTGTAAGCAGTACACATCAAAACATGTAGAAATAAACCGCAGCACATACCATATTCATCCTGATAACAGCTCTCAAACGTCTCCACTGCTGTAAATCCTGGTTTCATTTGAGAGATAAGGGTCCAGTGAACAACATTCCATCGAGCACTTTTAGTCCAAAGAAACATTAACGCTGTAATTTAGATCGTTAATCCTTTGTTTACGTCTCATCTCTTGAGGGAGAGCTATTGTTTGTGTCCGTTATGGAACAAACTACGCTCAAAAACAGCGTCTTGGTGGTAAAAAAACAGCACGATTTTGTAGCAGACAATGTCCCAAACAGAATGAAACCATTCAAAAAAAAAAAAGTCAAAGATACACGGAAGATTGATTATTTGAATTCTGGCGCTCCCTCGCGACGCGCATGACGCACGCTGTGACGCACCTGTCATCTGATGGGGCGTAACTTAACGATCTTTTAGCACTATAAAAAAAAAAGAAAAAACATTTTTTTTTTCTTCAGCAGCAGTTTTCATATATGTTTGCGTGTTTTGTGGAGAATGGGCCTGTATCTGTGTGATTAACATCCGTATAGCTGATAATCAGCATCTGATTACTGACTGTTCACAGATATCAGTGTGAATGCAGTCTATATAAAAGTCCATTATAATGTGAATATTGACTATATTGGGCAGCCATCAGTATGATTAGCATCTGTATGAATGATCTTCAGCATGTGATTACTAATGTATGAACAGGAGAGCATCTGTTTGTCAGGAAATCAGTATGTACTTAAGTTATTTTTTTTATTATTATTATTGTTTTTTTTTTCATCACTCAAAAATTATTATTATTGTATTTTTCTAGTGCTCAAATAAATCACTTATACGATGTCTAAGATTCTGTCTACTGTTTTATAATTGAAAAACTGCAGTGGCATGTATAAAGACTAATAGTTTGTAGTAGAACCCTTCAATAATTTGGTAAATATTTTTCCTCAAACAGGGGGGGGGGGGGGACTAGAAAAATGTCTGCAGGAATCTCATTTTTCATGGTATCTTCTTCAGATTTGAAATATAAACTCATGAGACATGTGGCTTTCAGCCCATTACTTTTCTGGATTTCTCAGGATTTATTTCATGTATTTTTATATTAAATTTTAAAAAAATTCAGTGTGGTACAATTTTTATCAAGGCACTTCAGTGTCTATAATTTTTATATTTTTGAGCATC